>JAKLLW010000051.1:0-69835 GCA_022814695.1 Neocatenulostroma microsporum
CCAGCCCACAACACCAAGAACTACCACGACGAGCTTGAAACCCTCTTCTCTGGTACCAACCCGCTTACGACCGGCAATTTGCTGTTCACTGGTGGGCTTCAGTGCGTACAGCTCAGTGGACAGAACGGAGGTGGGACACCGACGATCACACCCGCCATGGACGTGTACTGCCTCAGTCCAATCCAAGTCTGTACTTGTATGTCCTCTGATACCCTTGTCACTTTGACATGAACAAGACTCGCTGACAGATTCACAGGGGATATCTATAATGTCGGTCCCTTCTCCGACTGTCCCAACTCCGTGGTCCCACGCGCTGGAGTCTCGGGCTGCGTTGGCGATCAGGACGGCGAGCACTCCTACGACATGCCGCATGCCTACCTCGGCGGCGGCATCATCGAGCATGGTCCTGGGGTATGGTCGTCTGACGCCGCTTGCGACAACGTCGATGTATGATTGCAGGCGTCTTGCCCTTAGTAAAAGACGAGAAAGTGGCGAGGTGTGGTGGACGTCGGTCATCGCTATCCAACATAGTGGACAAATTGCTTCATTGCGAGCACATACTTTCTTTTGGACATCACTCAGAACAATCCTTTAGCTACGACGTACTGGAAGGGTAGCAGATGATGTACATTAGCTGGGCAGTGTAATTACATTATGCCTAGGTGCTATCACCCTTTCCATTCGCCGTCGCGGACTCTTTCAGTGTTCCGTTCAGCGATCCATTGCGATGTGCACCTCCCTTTCGCCGCTTGGTCGACTCGTCCTTGAACTCCACACCTCTCACGAAGACCTCGCTCAGTGCCTCCAGTGCAGCGACGAATACGCAGAGCATACTCGCGATGACGAACATGCTGATGCTTTCTCCAATGTCCAACCAGCTACCCTCGTCTCGCACCTCCCAGAAGAAGCGCAGAGTAAGGTAGTCTCCGATACCCATCACCACCGCAAACAAGCTGCCTCCTCTCAGCTTCAATCGCTTGGTCAAGATGCCGAGGTTTGCTGATACGAGCGCGAAGGGCGCGAGGAGCTTCAGCATCAGCAGCGCGCCTTGGCTGAACGGGTCGAAGACCGGTAGGAGTCGGTAGACGGCGTCCAGCGAGAAGGAAGAGATCGATGCAATGTTGCCAGTGCTGAAGAAAGCCGACTGCAGTAGGAACAGGAAGAACAAGCAGATGCGTGCGTCCGAGAGGGTCAAAGAGCGGTAATCGCCTGTCTTCAGAGCTTCTTCGCGGTCGTTGGCAGCGGAGAGCGCAGGCGCTAGAGGACTGGTGAGCTCCAGAGGTGATTCCGTACTGTCAAGTGTTCCAGCTGAGGAGAAGCGCTGGTGGACGCGATGCTCGAGTCGAACCCAGGAAACGAGCGTGATTGCGATGGCGAAGTAGAATAGTCCTTCGTAGGAGATGGTAAGGATGATGAAAAGTGGTCCGAAAGCTAGGAATATGACGGCTAGGCGATGGAGATAGTGGTCCTGCGGTTGTAGAGCGTGGAAGAAGGGCACTATGAGTGACGCGACTACGCGTTGTTAGCAAAATTCGTCCCAATGAAAAGGCAGATGAAGTAAGCAACAATCACGTGACGGATGTCATCGCAGGAATAAGAAGACCGGGGACGAGGTCCAGAGCCGGACATCGCCCTGTTGGCCGCCCAGGCGGCTGGCATGGGGACGCTGGGATGAGGCATCGGCCTCCCTAACTCGGCAGCCACGACGATCGAAGCAGATGAGCGTGAACGCCTTGTGGTCCGAGTGCTTACAGTGTGCGCTGGAAAGACATGTCCAGGTCTGCCATTCCGAAGGGTTTCATTCGACGCAGACTTCCGTATGGTAGATCCCGTCAAGGGCTGCTCTTTTTCTTCTTCTGCGGGCGGTGCCATTCCAGCAGCCCATGTCCGTATTTTCGCATGCGAGGGAATTTGCGTGTCTGAATGCGAGAGATGGTACCCGAAATCATATCGTCGCCCACGCTCCATCGCGCTCTGGCGCCGAAAGTACTTCCTGAACTCCCTCACGATCAAGATGGGAGGGAATATGATGAGTACGATCGGTAAACAGATGATCAGAAACAGGACCATGATGGGAATCCTGGGAATGGTCGGATAGCCATTGAAATGTTCGCGCATGGGTAGCGCATCGTCGTATAAATGCGAGAACCGAGACCCGAGCGATGTTTTCGACTCTGTGCTGTTTACAGACTCTGCGCTCGACCGCTTGGCAGACGGCTTGTCTTTGCGACGCCGTCTCGGCTTGGTGCTGGACGTTAATGGCAGACCACGGGTGCTGGCTCCGTCCATATCCGATGCCTCGCTCACGGGCTCTTCCGATGTCGCCGGCAGGTGGCGGCCTCTGGGCCATGGCCCTTCGTATGCAAAGTCTCGCGTTCTCGAGTCGATGCTGATGTTGTCGCTGTCCTTTGAAAACAAAGAGCTGGCCATGGTTGCGAGCAAGTGGGCGTTGGGTGAGTGACAGACGTATGCGATCAAGGGTCAGTGTGGCCAATAGCGCTTTCGAATGGAACAGGCGAACCGCGGAGCCGATGAATGTATCCAGTCCGGTATGAATGATATCCAACGATGTGTTGCCCTTCCCTCGGGCGAAGGCTCACTCAAGTCATGACAAGTCAAGTTGCATGTGGTGATGAAAGGTGCAAGGAGACAGAAAGAAGTCACTCACCAAGTGTGATCCACCCCACCATTTGCGTTCCGAGCGGAAGGCCCTTCTTAGCCTGCAAGGAAGCCACGCTCGATCTCGTGACCAGCATGGCAAGTGCCACTAGCCCAACCTGCGAGACCTCATTAGCACATGATCGCTTAGTCACATCGCTTACTGCACTTCACTCACCTGCACGCCCAAGATCATCCTACTCAAGCCATCCGCCTTCTTCGCGCCCAAACCATCCTTACTCGGCGCAGCTTGCACCAGCAAGCTTTTCTCCAGTGCAATGTATCCCACACCCAACGTCAGTATCAACATGCCACCCAACAAGATGAGATTCGGGTCTTCGACCTTGATGGCAGGTAGGAGCGTGAAGATACTCATGCTCACGCACCCGGCAGCCCACGTAGCGCAAAGGAAAGCATTCTGTTTGACGAAGTCAAGGCCGTAAAAGGCAGGCCAGCTAGCACCAAGGAAGTAGCAGATGGTGTAGATTTCGCGGTGATAATAAGATTGGACCTACCGTTACCTATCAGCCAGGAAGCAAAGAGAGAAGATGACATGGAGTCTGCCTTACCATGACCTCCAGAATACCGAGGTAAGCGCCGACATTCAAGGCAAGCTTCATGATATCTTGCTGCGAAAAGTTGGCGAACAGTTTGTTCTTGCCTTCTACCAGTGCTCTCCGACGGACGAACACTTCCTCCCAGAATATGAGGGGGAAAACAGAGTATAGGTAGTACGTGAACGGGCTCGACTGGATGAACAGGAAGCTGTACAGCGCGACCGCGACAGAAGCAAAGGCGATCATGCTCTGTGTCGTGCGCTCGGCTTCGATCTTGCCGTCTAACATGTAGGAGTCTACGGCGGTGGTGAAAGCGAAGGCGATCCAGCCTAGGTAGCCGGCGGTGACGAGTGTGCGGAGGAAGAGCCAGTCGTAGCGCTGCAGATATCGGAGGCCGTCGATGCCGAGTTTGATTAGCTCGTCGGACGAGCGTATAGCGTGTTCATACTTCCCCTGTTTGATGAGGCTTTCGACATTGACCAAGCGATTCTCAGTCGTCTCATTAGCGGTAGCAAAGCGCGAATACGGCTTATAGCTGAACACAGTAGCCTTCTTCTGCTCCTCCTTGACATGGTACATCTCCAGGATCTCGCGCGCGTTGACCAACATAGCTTTCGCTTTCTCTTCGTCATCAGCAGCAAGAAACGGTAGCGGTAGCTCGCCAACGGAGTTGACTGGGTACTCCAAGCCCGCCAGATGAGCCATCAGCGTCGCCACGTCCGCCTGAGAGACATCGTGACGATGAACTTGATCGAGTTGCCAGTCGCTTGAGAAGCCGTCTTCATGTCCTGGAGCTTTGCCACTGGAGACAGTCCGCGGCTTTGCTACACCAGCACCCCATGCAATGAGTGGTGTGCGGGTGTTGTCGGGATGGCCATCACCGTGGCTGCCCCAGTCGCTCATTCCGTGGTCGGCGGTAAAGACATACGCTGTCTCATCATCGCCATAGAAGTCATTGATGAGTTGCGTGATCTCTTTGACGCCTTCGTCGACGATCTTGATGTTGTGCAGATACTCTCTAGAGTACGGCCGGTACGCATGACCTGTCGTATCCAGCCCCAGCAGATGCAAGAAGAACACGTTCTTGTCCTGCCGTAAACGCACATCCAGCGTTGAGTTCGTCTCCGCATCCTTGAACAGCCGCTTTACTTTGTCGAATACCCAGTAGTCCAGCTCCGTAGCATCTTTGCTGAAGTCTTCGAACTCATGACCGTACGTAGCGTCCGTAACTCTGCCAGGTACAGCACCCGTAGAGAACATAGGTAAGATGTCCGGACTACCCCAACTCCAAGTATGCCTGCTCCTGTTGAAGACGCTGTCGAAGTTGACAGGGTTCAGCTTCCACCCCGTCATAACCGCCGACACATCCTCATACAGCCCAGCGATCAACGCCACATGTCCAGGTCTCGATTCGGTAGGCACGCGGGTGTGCGAGACGCCGAAGGTACCGTGCTCGAGTACTCGTGATCGCAGGAATGGTGCCAGTGGTCGTGGCTCGAGCGCCGAGGAATCGTTGACAGATGGCGACGGGTCGGGAAACCATTGGAAGGCCTTGTCTGCTCGTAATCCATCGCCAACAAACAGCACCAAGCGTTTCGCCGGCGCTTTGGGAGCATCGACGCTAAAGGCTCGCATGCCATGGACGATTGGACTGCGGAAGTAGACGTCGAAGATGGAGAGGATGTAGACGAGATGGAAGACGACAGCTATCCCAAGGAAGCCCACGCGCCCGAGCCGCGCCATGGTCAGAGTGTTGTGGTGTTGCAATGCTGTTCTCGACGATGTCAAAGTACGTGCATGGCCGCGTTCACAAACAACGTGTCTGCGGAATGGGTTCCGAAGAGCTACCTGTGTGGATATCCGGGCTAGGCCTGAAGGAGGTCACTGCCGGCATTCTACAGCTCCCACACCATCTTGTTTCTCGTCTTCACGAAGAATTCAGACTGGAACGTCGACCGTTGTTGTCGTTGATCCTTCTCGTCTGGCCACTGCGGGATCGGTCATATACCGATCTATTACTCCCCACGCTGTCGCATTGGTGCGACTGTGATACATCACATAACGCGCCTTATTGTTATTTATCGCTTACCGCTTGTGTATGACCTTGGATCAGCCTACAAGGGTCGAGTAAGAGGTAGCGCTCGTACAGATCTTCTCATGAGTCTTCTTCTGCCGACATCTCGCTGTCTCGATATCTGGCTGATCTCCTCCGGCAACCCACCGCTCTACATCCCTGGCTTTCTGTTATGGAGATAGCGAGGCCTCCGTGTGCGGGCGGAACACCACGCCTGACCATTCCTCCTTCTCACACAGAGCTCACGTCGCTGCCGGTGGAGCTGCTGCATCGGGTGTTCGCTCCCCTAAACGTGCAGGATGTGACCTCCCTGAGGCTCACCTGTGCCCTTCTAGCTACAGTCGGAGCAGAGCATCTTATGGATACCATCTACCTCTTCTATGAGCGCACCTCGATCCATCGGATGAAAACCATTGCTAGCCACGCCGCTATATCCAGGTCCATCCGCCGGCTGGACTACCACGCGGACAAGTTCTACGAGCGTACGACGGTTATGGAATGGATAGATGAGGGGCGCATCGCCTACATGATTCCAGAACCACTTCTTCGAGACCTCACCAACAGAGATGAGCTAGTGACCTCCAGGGCTTTCCTTGGGACCGCCGAGGACAATCTCGAACAGGAGTATCACAACTTTCATCGGACCCTGACAGCACAAAAAAAGATCGCGACTTCCCAGCTCGATCTTACTGCACTCACGCACCTGTTCAAGAGTTGTCCGAGACTCGACGATGTGCGTTTGTCGTACAGAAAGGGTGGAGGGCTCGCTTGGAGGAAGTTCCGCCGCTCGTTCAGGAACTTTTACGCCGAAGGGAGGGTACCGTGCGGTGACAGCTGGCCAGTCGAGGCAGGGGCGCAAGATCTCAGGACTCTGTGCTCAGCTATCATATCAAATGGTGTGCGACTGAAGCGCTTCACCGCAGACCGTGTTGGATGCGCGATGCTGGGAGAGTCCAAAAAGAGTATCGAGCCGCTGATTACTGCATTACGGCACTTGCATCATTTGGACTTGACGTTCTACATGGGCTGGGACGACCCGTCTGTTCCTGGGGGCCTGAGAGTAGACGAATTCGCCACAAGTCAGTTCGCTTCGGGCTTATTGAGAGACTTTCTGGCGGCCATTCCGGGTTTGAAGACACTGCGCCTCGACTTTCCAACGATTACCACAGCTAACAACGGAGAACTCGACGTCGTGGCTGATCTCCAGCACTGTATTGGCAGCAACACGTGGCCTAAGCTCAGAGACATCCAGCTTTCAGCACTGAAGACTACTATGGACGACCTCGTAGACTTCCTGCTGCGACACAAAGGCAAAATCCGCCGACTATCTCTGGAATGTATAACACTCACCAGCGGCACCTGGTTCAACGTCTTCGAGCGCATCGCGGGGAGATTCCCACAATTGCAGAGAGTGCATCTGGCCGGCCACTTCAAGACGTTAACACCCGGAACCCGGGAAACGGATAAAGTCTTCGAGCTTGATGCTCTGGATGATGATCGATTCGAAGATCCACTACGAGACGCCATCGAGAGATATATATTGGCTGGTGGCCAAGAACCGGACTACGAGATTTTGGCCGGCATTTTTGAACTTGGTGGCGAGAGATGGCCTTGCATGCCGTTTGACGACGATTACTACGAGGGTGGTTATGATTCTGATCGGTCACATATCTCTTTATAAATCCCTCAACATTATGATACGGGCTATCTCATCGTGTACACATAAACAAACAGCCTGTACAGGGACACTCGGATGATTCGAGCATAGTGGAAGGAGATGGCCTTGTATGCCGGTTGAGAACGCTAGTAGGTATCACTCTGATGGGTCGCAGGTGTCTCTATAAGACTCCCTTTGACAGCAATGGTACGGGCCCCCAGTATGTGTACATAGACGCATAGCTTGTACGAGAAGCTTCGGAATCCCACTACTTGTAAGACCTTTATTCTCTCAACTCGTCCTCTCCTCCAGCAATGCAGTGCTCCTAGAAGTCAATGACGTGCTTAGTACCGTTCATGAAAGGAGCAGACAACAGTTGTTCCAATCTACCAATACATACTACCATACACCTGACCTTTGCAGGACTCCTTAAACATACTGTAATACATCATGGAATTGTGTGGAATTGACCGCCGCCGATCACACAGGAACAAGTTCCGTAACCCTCTCGTGCCAATTGCGATACCAGCATTAGTCATCTCGCAAGAGTCTGCCATTGCCGTGTCACCTTCGCCTAGATAGACGCATCAAAGTCATCAGATCCAAGCGAGATGTGTGAGCCCTCAGAATCATACCCACCATCATCCACTTCCTCCGGTCTCGGCGCCCAAAATCTCCATTCAGCCTCAGTCGCTACTAGCATAGCGTCCCAGTCCGGCGCATCACCTCCATCCCGAATGTACTCTTCGATCGGATCTCTAATGTACGATGATTCCATCCGCTGTTCATTTGGTGGATCGAATGCCCATTCCGACCACCCTTCTGTGCTTCCAAGATGAACGCCGTCAAACGCACCAGACAGCTTGACTTTGTGCAGACGTGGACACTTGCCAGCTATTCGTTGGAATACCGAGATCCAGTCGCCTTCTATGAGAGTGATATCTGACAATGACAGACGCTGGAGCTTCTCGCGGTGGCGAAGTATGAGATCGACGAGTTGGTCTCCTGTCGCAGTGATTGCTGATAAGCCGATATTGCGGAGTTTGGGCCAAGTAGTTGTAGGTCCGACGATGTCGGAGAGGTCTGCTATGACATTAAGTTCACCCTCGAACATCTGCTCGGATGTCGGGAAGCGCACTCGCAAGTTTCGGAGGTGTGGCATTCCGGCAAGCATGGACTTGATAGCACCGCTCCGGATGATGCTGGTTGCATACTGGTAATCGTCGTCAAAGAGGGTTTGGTCATACTCGACATCCTCGCTTCCGTGATTGTCGATCGAGAAGTTGATCCTCATACTGCGTAGTTCTCTCAACCCGCGTGCCATCACAGGGTCCGGCTCCCGTTCCTGACCGAAGATTGCAGGGCCGACACCGTCCAAGGTGAGATGGCGGAGCTTCGTATTCGCATCCCAAGCTGCCGAAGCGATCATTCGTAAGTCACGAGCACCGGTTGTGATGACTTCTTTGTCGCCCCATGGTCGTGCGAATTTGTCAGGGAAGGCTCGGTGAAAGCTGCCTCGCAGCTTATCAGGGTCACTTGTGAGCCCGTAGGACAGGGAAACAGTCCGAAGCTTCGGGCATCGCTTGAAGGCCAACGTCAGGATGCGGCTGTCTAGGCCTGAATCCGCAAGGTCTTGCTCATCGACAAACAGTCCTTGGTACTTTTCGCAGTCGCGTCCCCCTTCATCGCCCAAAACTGCGACGGCGTTCGCTTTGTTCAGTTCCAAAGATGGTAGCATTCCAGAGTGTCTACCAGGCACTTCCATGCCTTCCAGCATGTACTGAACGTGGGTGGCGGCTACCCAAGTAGCCACGTTCTCATGCTTCACCAATCTATCGGCCATGAAGTCCAGTCTGCGAATTGTCTTAGCGATTCCCGGGTGAGATACAATCGCCTGCAATTCGTCGAAGGAGGTGCGCTTATAGAAAAGATCGAAAGCGTCCATTAGGTGCTCGGCGCCGACTACTGCCAGAAGACGGCAGGCCAATCGCGCCGAAGCTACGTCATTGACGCAGAGGGGAGCCAGTATGCGATGGACGAGTTCCGTAGGCAGAGTAGTGAGGTGATCCTGAGGGGACGGCTTCGTAGTCGCGCGGGACGCCCAGAAGCGGCGGATCATGTCCATCCTGGCAGGATCGGGAGCTCACCGATGTTAGCGAGGAAGTTGAGATGATGATGTTCAGGTAGGATGCGCAAATGAAGGATTGAAAAGGTGAAGAGGGGCGACAAGATGGAAAGGGGAGATGTCGAAGTCAGAGACCCGCCATGGTTGACCGTTCATCACACCGAGGACGATACGCGACATGTACGAACTCTTCGCGAAAGCACGTGACTTTATCGATCTCATGGTCCTCTGAGCGTTGCCGAACCACATGCCAGAGAGGCAGTGTTGGTGTGAAATGAATCGCCATCAGATACTAAGGTAAGCTTCCACGATGTTTCGAGATTTCGTTGTTGTTGTAGTCAGAAGGAGAGAGCAGATGGATGTGAATTTGTGTGTGGCGTTTCCTGCAGCTTCAGCCACACGACGCTAGCAAACCTTCAACCTCGAAGTAAACACTTCGTTAGCAACAGCCTTGCGAAACACTGCAGTCTGTCCCAGCTCCGGCGACGATGCCATCACCTACGGAGAGCGTCGCCCGTCCTTCGTATAACGCTCGATGAAGAAACAATACGTCTGCTAGCACGATGCCGCGCCTTGTCCGCCGAGCACCGCTCTTAGAGCGCCTCAAGGCATATCTCGATCCTTACGACTTCCTCCTTTGGCTATCCGAAGAATTGAACGACGATACATACGACGAGTGGCTGAAGGCATGGGCGACGCCAATCGGCATCGCGTTGAACCTCGTGTTCATACTAGCAAGAGGAGCGAGTAAAGCAGGGCAGTCCAGAAGCAGGCCTGATGATGTATTTGGGGATATCGATGGCAGCAAGGGGACTGGGTGGTTTACATGGTTTGTGAGTATATACGGCGGTGCGAGTGATTTCACGAGCGAATGCTGATATCCGATCTAGGCAGCCTTCCTGGTCCACCTCTTGACACTGCTCTCCTGCCTGAACGCCTTCTACACCTTCTTCCGGAAACGGCACTACCGCCTGTTTGAGCAGCCCGTCGATGCTCCTCCAGCCACACCTTCCGCGCATAGAGTCCGAGTCGACAGCTCGCCTATGGCATCTTCGCCACTGAGATACCTACAGAACATCATCTCCAGCACAGCGTCCGCGTCGAACCGGGCGTATCCAGATGCGGAGCGGGAGGTCTGGGAGTTGAGTATCTGGGATCCGAAGCCGGTCAATCTTAGCCTCTTCACTTTGTTCTCGCCTGGCCATCTGCTGCTGTACTTTTCTCTCCTACCACCCGCGCCTTTGGATCCACGGCCATCCGTTACGGTCCTTACGGCTCTTGCCTTCGGTGCGCTGCTATCACTGCAACTCATCTTTCTCAAGACTTCCTTCAGCCAGCAAGCGAAGGACTCAGCACTCGTCCACGGCGAGGTCATGAACGAATACGACACAAAGTTCGTGCGGCCGAACCTGAACAGACCTGTCCGAGACGTTGCCACCCAGACACGCGAAAGCGCAATGTCTCCACATGGTACACGAACACGAGAAGTGGACGTCTACACACCCACCACGATCGTCAACCGCGGCTTCAGAACCAACCCAAATCCCAACTACGCACGACAGTACGACCCAGACCGCCTATCAACACCAGAGGAAGGACCTGCAAGACAGCCTTTCAGAGGCGAGACTACGACTCCAAGCCTCACAACACCAGCAAATGGCTACGTCAATGGCTACACGCAATCCACTTACTCCCGCCCAAGCACAAGCGGCGGCCCTGCGGACTTCTCATCACCACTGAAGCCGCATCATGAGCGACTGCGCGAGCGGAGTCCCGTGAAGGGCGACGGAGGCAGTATGGGTGTGTACAGCCATGCCGCGAGTCCGCTGAGGAAGGCTGCTAGTAGCAATGCTTTGCGGCCGAGCGCGGATGGCGCTGGTGGCAGGATATCGAGTCCGCTCAAGCGCACGAGCACGCCTGGAAGTGGGCTTGGATTGGGTGGTGGAGCTGCTGCGCGGAGAAGGGAGACGGGACGGTTCTAGTCGTTCGTTCCTGTCACTCCTTTGGCTCGTGTCGGTAAGTAGCTCACCGTTGCGCGCGCTTAACTTCACTTCCAGCCTGGCTCTCTCTGCTGTCCGACTCATTCTCTGGGACATGGCGGTAGGTAGCTCACTGTCAGGTACGCTCTACTTCACTGCCAGCCTGTGCGTCTCTACTGTCCGGCTCACTTGTAGTTCAAGGACCGGTGAAGCAGTAATGACGGAAGGCTGCACGTGACGGGAGACCACTGAGCTCTATAAGTACTGCCCTTTCCACCTCGTCTACTGCATACTACAACCACATCTCCTCTACTCACTATCTTCGACGGAGCATCTTCTGGCGTACCACATACTACTCACAGCACATCACAGCTTGGTGTACTACATACGACGTACCAACAACAGACTCAATATGGCGAGCAAGGAGGCTGAGGATGAGAAGCTGAAGGCGAAGAGGGAGAAGGCTAGCTCTCGCCTCGCGGAGATCGAGCGTGAGAGAAAGCACTATCTTCGCCTTGTGGAGTTGCAGGAGGAGAAAGAGCAGATTGAGAAGCAGCAAAAGGTATAAACTGCGCCTTTATGATCTGTGCTCTATGATTTAGCTAACATATTACGCAGGAATGGGAGAAGACGGCCTATCTGGCAAAAGCCAACAGGCTGGCCATCAACCTCGACGATGACACGGCGGGGCCGTCAGCACCATCAGCAAACAGTCTCAAGCATGAGCCTCTAGCAGACGACGACGAGACCGCCACCACAGCTATCCCGGGTGCTGTCAACGGAACGCCCAACCGTCGCAATGCTACTCCCGGTCGCGCAGGCACCAAGCGTTCTGGGGACCAAGCTCCGAGAGGTCCTGGCCGCCCGAGAGGTGCAGAGAAGAAGCAGAAGACCGCGGCGAGCACCAAGGCCGACTCGGTGCTAAGCAAGGCTATTGCTAAAAAGTTCCCTACGATCGTCCCGGCTCTTGACGGCCACGGCTACATTGAGCTCCGCTGCTACTACTGTGAGGGGAACTCGTACGGCAACAATGGGCACGACTTCTTAAGGGGCTCTCGCGGTTTTACTATGCACATGTCCGCCGCGCATCGCGGCGAGCTTAGCGACGACTGCTACTTCGAGGACATGAATGTCACCCGAGCTTGCACGTGGAAGTCACTAAGCGATCAGCAAGTCCAAGCTATCATAGACGGCGAGCAGGATGCCTACGAGGTTGAGAAGGTCAAGACTTCGTCGGATGGTGTGAAGCGTGGAGGGACGAAGAGGAAGGACGGCGGCGTGGCGTGGCAGGTCGCGGGCAATGTAAAGAACAAGAACGACCCAGAACCGACTGAGCATGGCGGACCAGACGGTGTCAATGCAGAGGTGCTGATGAAGGTGGAGGAGAACGGTACGGAGGGAGGAGAGACAGCGGAATGAGTCACTCAGACCCTCAATGAGTACTGGCAGTGTTGCAGCGGCAGTTCACAAGGCAGAGATATAGGCTTGTGCTCTCTGCTAGCAAGAGGCGGTCAGTCAGATGCGGTGAAGATTGGTTAGTAAACGTCCTAGGCCAAAGCGAGAGCGATGACTCTAGGAGCGTACCACAGCAGCTGCTAGTATGCTTACAATAACGGGTCTCAAGTTCGGAAGACCTTGCAAGCTCCTCGCTTCATTCTCACTTCCGTTCCGGGACACGCTCCTCGTCCTATCGCTGCAGGTATAGAATAGTTCGAGCGTTTGTTGTTACAGCGACTGCCGGCTAATCATTCACAGATTGCCTTCATCAACTAGATGGTACCGTTGGCAAGTACCCAACATTGGAGGGACATGAAAATGGTCCCGAAGCCGAGATTGCTTTCCTGATCGTGTTACACGATCACACCTTCCGTTTGCAGCGGGCCGGAGCACTGGGTCGAGGGGAGATTAAAAGCGGGCCTCGGCCTGGACATCGTTTCTACACCTCCAAACCTGGCTCTGGACCTACCACAGACATACTCAGCCCTCATCATGGCGAGAGGCGGGAAAGGAAAGTCAGGGCAGAGCCGTGGCGATCTGGTGGCTCGCCTTGAGGATATCAGACGCGAGCGGAGCGAGATCACACGATCACAGGAGCTTCGCAAAGAAGAAGAACGTCTGCAGAGCCTCCTTCAGCAAAACACTGGGAAGGTACGTTGGTCCTATACCGGCCACGCCCCCTCCCCTCACCGATAGCTAATGCTTAGTAGGCTAAAACGGCCCACAAGCCCGCGACTGCTATTGCTAGAGCAGATAAGAGAGGTTCCGAAGTCATTGACCTCACGGATGAGCCAGCCGTAAAGTCCGAGCATTCGCCTGAAAATGGCTTGCCACACGCAATGTATGCTACGCCGGACACCGTGGGTCGCAATGCAGATGCTGCGTCGATGGATCCGCTAGGCTCTTTCCACCCCAGGCCGCAGAAGAGAGTCCGGCGTGCACCAACGGCCGCCACGGATGCACCAGACGTAGACGATAAGTTGGAGATGAGCCGCCAATTGCTCATGAGATACCCTACGATCGTTCCAGCACGCAATGGCGACGATTTTATCGACCTGCGGTGCTACTTTTGCGGCGGCAACGCATACCACCACCACAAGACATTCTTCAAAGGACATCGTGGCATGGGATCTCATATGAGGCGCTGCCATGGTGGCGAGCTAGGTGATGGCGAATACTTTGAGCTCGATTCCATTACCGAGGCCTGCACTTTCGCCCGCCTGAGCGAGGACGAGGTCAAGGCAGTTCTGACCGGCGCTCCCAATGCGCATACGGTGGACATCATCCAGTGCGAGGCTTCGAATGGTGCGGATCCTTCTGGCTTGGCCACGTTAGGCGGAGACGGAACCCCATACGTCTTTGCAGGCAACGTCTCCAACAAGCCAAGCGGACCACTATCGCAGCTGGAGGACGTTGAAGGTACGAAGTTTGACAGCAGCAGTACCGTGAACGGTGGCGACGACCTGAAGTACGAGAATGGTGCCGGGAATGAGGACGAGGACGCATTGTGATTGGGCAGGCAGGAGTTGCAGGTACTACGGCGGCCGCTTGCTGCTCTTGGCTCCTCGACAGATGGCATG
Organism: Neocatenulostroma microsporum; assembly: GCA_022814695.1. NCBI lineage: Eukaryota > Fungi > Ascomycota > Dothideomycetes > Mycosphaerellales > Teratosphaeriaceae > Neocatenulostroma > Neocatenulostroma microsporum. The sequence goes on from JAKLLW010000051.1 coordinate 14,128, forward strand.
CAGGAGATGGTAGATGTAGGCGAGCCTTGGTTGGTAGTAACGGCACGTTCTGTATGAGAAGATGCTGTCCAAACCCGACGTTCCACAGTGACTTTGCTGGCATACCATGGCGGCCTTTCAACGCATCGGCGCACTTTAATCAATGTGGAGAGATTGTGGGCTAACCAATTTGACGCGATGAGCTAGCATGTGAAAATGGGTCTGTCACTTGGCTAACCGAAATAGGCAGACACATCCCCGCGCTAGCGAAAAGGTCTTGTTTACTGTTCGCGTCCTCCAGAATACGATACAAGCACACTGAGAGCCCGAGACATGTCGGGCCAAACGAACATGACAGGCTTCGCGGAGGACAACAATGAGCACCATGCCAAGATGCAGGAGCTTGATGCTCGGATCGAAGAGGTTAAGCGTGAGCGCAAAGAGATTGCTCGCTTGCAGGAGCTGCGTCAGGAAGAGGTACGTATCTGATGGGTAGAACTAGAACCCCCGGGAGGTCGTTCCAGACATCTGAAAGCACTCCGGACTTTCTGAGACATTCGCTGACCCTTATATAATCGCAGGATCGACTGCAGAAGATGAGAGAGGTATGTATACATACATATCCAAATGTGGCTATGATGGCCAGTATACGAGAGCGGAAGCTGATACATTCAATCTAGGCCGCCAAAGCATTGCACGCCAAGAAACGCCAGCACGGCGGTCTACCGCTTGTTGCACCTGCGGTCCAAAAAATCGAGGTCGATCTCACTGCGGACGAGCCGCCATCTCCGCCGCGGCCAGTCTTCAAGTTCAAGCGCGAGCGTAAGCCGCCATCTCCACCACGACCATGCTTCAAGTTCAAGCGCGAGCGTGAGCGCACGCCAGAGCATGATGAAACAAGCAATACCCACGACAATGGGCCAAACGTCGTCAACTACGAAACGCCAGCTGGGGATGCTGGTGCTCGCACAAAGCGGGAGAAGAGGATCCGCACCAATTGGATCCAGAAGCTCATCGACGGATCGACCTCGGAGGCATACCAAGCGATAGCGAAGGAGTATCCAACCATCATCCCTGATGATGATGGCGGTTACATCGAACTTCGCTGCTACTTCTCCGGCGGCAATGCTTACCGCGACAAGCCGACCGTGAAAAGCAAAGGTTTCCTTAAAGGCTCTGACGGTCTCAACGGTCACATCGCCCATGCTCACCGTGGTCGGTTGGGCGACGGCGAGTACTTTGAGCTCAAGTCGATGCTTAAAGGTTGCACGTACAGGCGCCTGGGCGAGCAAGACCTCATGGCGATGCTGGAAGGGGCACCGGGTGGATTCAAGGTCGAGATGGTCCAGGTAGGACCGTCTGACAAGCAAGAGGGGAGAGGGAAGAAGAGAGAGCTCGGGAATGCTCATCCGTACATCTTTGTAGGCAACGCTGGCGAGCAGGTCCCAGGCAGGTCTTCGGTTGCTCAAGTGCAGGAGGGTCAAGATGACGAAGGCATGGAGGGGGTGGAGAGAAGTGATGCGGAAGGCAATGAGGCGATCGATCCAAATCTGACCGCTGAGGATACGAGGCACATCGACGGATCGACCTACAGCGCTCCGCCGTACGTGCCGCTCCGCTAAGTTCTGGTCCGAGCGGGCATATTGCTGGTTTTCTGGCCTGGCACAGGAGCCGATGGTTGCGGCTGAGGCCATAGAGTATGTCATCGAATGCTGTGCCGAAGAGAGGTGTTGGCTTGAGTTATTGTCGTAGGCCGAGGAATAACTGATGTTTTGCGCTGATTTCGGCGAGCGAGCGTCCTGGCGTCAAGGAGTCAAGATTGAAAGAGCTGAGATGTTCTCAGACGCAATGCTGAGCGAAGCTCAATGGCTGCTGTAGCGAAAATGACCGCGGAAGCATGTTTCCTATACCGTATAACACCTCCAAGACATTACTTCAGCTCGGGGCATTACCTGCAGCTTTGTCACTGATCATGGGAGCAGTAGACTAACCACTTGGGATGCGGAGGATGAGGTGGGGCTATACCGGCTATATGCATGCATGCATAAGGTACGTACCTTACCCTACGCTTGCCAAGTGCGGTTTCTGCCCTGACGATCCAGGTACCTCTGCTTCCTTGTCGAACACGACTGCGTAGCAACCGCAAAGCATGAAAAGCACTGACCTTTGGTACCTGCCGAGTACGCGCCCATAGCATGGACTAAGTACCAACTCATCGCCCACCAACGAGCTGATAGCTCTTACGCCTCTGTCGCACAGGACGAAGAAGCCATAAGCAGGCACATCGACGAATTGCGCTGCATATGCATGGAGAGGGGTAGCCAAGGCCAGATCTTCCGGTATATTGGACTCGCAACACTATAAGATGCATATCCAGTCCGACAAGGTAGACTTGGAGATCCCATCGCTCTCACGTACCCTGACAGCAGCCACTCCCACGCCCACTCGCCATGGCATCCCATCTACCAGCACTCATCACCTTGCTGGCTGGCCTCGCGCACGCAGCACCTCAGGCTTCGGGACCATGTATCCATGTCGACACCGACACGAAGTACCAAGGCTTCGATGGTGTCGGTGTTTCTGAGGCATTTCAGCGGTCTCTGGTCCTGCACGAGCTCAACACTCCATCGCAGAACTTAGCGTTGGACTACTTGTTCAGCAACACCAAGGGAGCTGGCCTGACTATCCTTCGTAATGGGTTGGGCTCTTCGCCAACAGACCCTTTTGATCTTATGAAATCGATTGCTCCAACCGCTCCACGTTCCAACAGTAGCCAGGTAAGATCTCGCATGACCGTGGTGTATTGGATGTCTCTGACGGACTCCAGCTTAACTTCATCCCGCTGCCTAGAGACGATGAGTATCAGGTCTGGTTGTCTCACCAAGCCATTGCCCGAGGCGTGGACTACATATACGCCGACGCTTGGAGTGCTGATGGGTACATGAAGACCAATGGTAATGCCGGAGAATCCTGTGTTATGGATGGGAGCGGCATTTGGCTGACTTGGAGCACAGGCACGGATACCTACGGAGGCTACCTTTGCGGTGTGACCAACACTAGCTGTCCCACCGGCGACTGGAGGCAGTCGTATGCGAACAAGATCGTGAGATACATACAGGACTACCAGGCGCGAGGTATCCATATCGATTATGTGGACTTCCTGAACGAGCCTGACCTTAAGTGAGTCGAATTTGATAGGTCATTTCCTATTGGCAAAGCTGACCCGGTCGAAAGTACAACCTATGCTTCCATGCAGTCTGATGGCCAGCAAGCAGCCGACTTCCTGGAGGTCCTCTATCCGACACTGAAGAAAGCCGGGCTTACGACGCAGATCGCATGCTGCGATGGCAGTGGCTGGGAGCAGAATCGAGAGCGTCTGACTGGGATCCAGGAAGCAGGCGAAGAAGATACGCTAGGTCTTGTCACGAGCCATGGGTATAGCTCTCGTCCTGGCACACCTTTTGCCACGAGCAAGAAAGTCTGGCAGACCGAGTGGTCTACGTTCGATCCCACCAACTTCGACTGGTACGCCTCCGGCAGCCAGAGTGAGGGATTAATCTGGGCGAACAACATCCAGCAAGCCTTCTCTTACAGCAACGTCACCGGCTTCTTGTACTGGTGGGGTGCAGCCAATACCACCGACAACCAAAGCCTCCTCATCGTCAACAACACCGCCGAAGTCGAGGTCACCAAGCGCCTCTGGGCTCACGCACACTTTGGCTCTCGCTTCATCCGTCGAGGCGCAACTAGGGTCGGTGCATCAGTCACCAGCGACAGCTCGAATGCGTTGAATGTTACCGCCTTCGCCAACACCGATGGCAGTACTGCAGTGCAGGTTATCAACAACGGCAATGTTACCGAAACCGTCACACTGGAAGGGTTGAGTTTGCATCGCTACGGACGCGCAGTGAGGACCTACCTCACCAACCAGGCACACAACCTGACGGCCGGATATGCTCGGGTCGAAAGCGGTAATCGGGCTGTGGCGCTTGTGCCGGCGAAGTCATTGCTCAGCTTCGTCGTGGCCTGATAGTCTTGCTGGTTACATCTGGGGAGGTCAATCTTCGGGCATTATGCGTATGGAGCAGTATCTGTGCCTACAATGTTAGCTTGTGCCGTTGAGAGAGTAGTCCCAAGCTTCATATTCTCCCTCTGCGTGTGGCATCCAGTCGTTCATTCGAAAGTGGTAGCTGCTGCGGATAGACCATGCGTATGGCGCCGAAGTGCTTGCCGACATGATGCACACGCTCTGCCTGATCTCCGACATCAGAGAACAAAAAGGGTTGATGATGTGTGGATGTGCCTGAGGAGGAAGTCTAGACACCTTGGCAGCGTCGTGATCCGTGCGTCTTGGCACATCTCCGTTTCCTTTCTCGGTCTCGTCTCTTCTTTGACATCCACATTTCACTCGCACGCAGTTCGGTATCGCCACCAGCGCATACTTGAATGGGGTCGGCTTCAATGCGAGGACGGCCGTGACGCACAGTGGGCTTTCGAGTCTGAAGACGGCGGCAAATGGGTCAACATGCGCAATGCGCTGGGACGGCGATTATTACCGGTCGCTTAGAGGCATGCTGACGGGGCTTACAGAAAGAGTTCTTCAGCCTTACCAATGTTGCACTGCACCAAAGCCTATAAGCGAACAAGGAGACCAAGTAGGTGCGGCACACGCGATACGAGGTGCATTTGGTTTGGCCCCAGCTCCACTCCGGTGCTTGAAGAGTCCTCGAGCGGACTTGATCTGTAGCCACCTACCGCATCGTGCCTGACCTCGAGAACGCACTAGCATCTTAACGCTCAGCTCGCTTGACACAGGATTTATTTGTCCAGTAGAAAGGTACGATTCTTTGCCGTGCTGACAGGCAGGCATTTCACCTAGTTGGGCCGAGCTGAGGGAACCTGGACGCCACGAATCCACAGATCAACGCAGCTACATCGTTGCAATAGCATGGCGCGCACCACTGATCCTGCGTAGATGCATTCTAGGCGTTCCGCGGACGCGGTCATACACTCTCGAAGGAAGCTACGTACCGAGCCAGTCGCTTGGAGATACGATTTGTGTAGGCGCTTGACGAACGAACCGGCGGCCCACTTACACGTTTCTCTGCCCTGAGGCTACTAGATCGGAGTTGCGACGTCTCGCCTCCCGAGCGGAGCTTCATCGTGCCTTGCCGGACCGCACATTTACAGCTGTGTGCGGGCGCAGATGCGAAGGATGTTGAGCGCGACTGGCAAGACAATTTGAACATCCAGCTCCCGATGGCTACACGGCCATGGGACGCACGGTGCGCAGAGACATGCGAGCGATGGCTCGAAATGTGACTGCTTGAGCCTACTGCTTTTCTGGACGTACCCACTATGCTGCAGCTTTCCAACCGCAGCCTCGAATCCTACGCTATCGAAAGATCCATCTGGTCGGCCTTACAGTCCACAAACATCGGGAGAGATAGCATCCACCCATAGTACGAGCTTGCCGAGATGTTGGTGCCGGTGGACAGCGAAATCGACTGGCTGTGCAGTAGCGATGCACCCATGCGGGTTGCGACTGCGACATCCAACACCGCCAGGCGTCAACTTCATGGAGACAGCCCTGAAGGATCGTCAAGCAACAACTGTGTCAAGCCGTGGATGTCACTGCCTGTGTCTGCTAGGCCGGCAGCTCATCCTCACTGCTCTCGGGGTCGCTTTGCGCAGGCACAGTATGTTTACCGGCCTTGCGTGTGCATGAGGTCAAACCAGACCTAACAGCCATGCCGATCTCGCCCATATGTGGGCGACAAGCCATTGGTAGCGTTTTGGCACACCGGAGATGCAAGGGACATCTTCAGCCGAGTAGTCCTAGTGGGTGATTGCCTGCGTTGGGCTGCGCGCGCAGGGACCAGACCAGGCGAAGGGTTGAGGTCGATGGAGACTCGTCAGGAGTTGCTCTTGGGGGACTGGTGCTTGGTCTCCCAGCTCTGCTCAGCCTTGGCTATAAGTACCGCAGTCTGCTTCTGATCACGCTCCTCCTTCTCTGCAGCAGCTTTTCTGGGGTCTACATCATAGGCCCTTTTTCCCTCTCTGCTTTCTTTGAAGAGCTAGGTCATACAGTCGGGCTATACGATGCATTTCTTAGGCCAGTGTGTGTTCGCCGCGGCTGTGGCCTTCGAAATTGCGACCGCCTACCCTTCCTTCGACACCAAGTTGGAGAAGCGCTATGATGGATTCTCCAACGATCTGTCCGTGCGCATCCCTCCCTACCAGGCGCCTGGTCCGAATGACAGCCGTGGACCTTGTCCTGGTCTGAAGTGAGTAGCACCACAAAGTAACACCGACTCACACCCTGCAGGTCACCCCTGACTGTGCCCCTTCTAGTACTTTGGCCAACCATGGCTTGATCAACCGCAATGGCAAGAACCTCAACTCCAGTGATATCAAGGCTGCGTTCCCGCGTGGCTTCGGTATTGCCGAAAATGGATTTGACACTGCGCTGCACAACTTCGAAGTCATCTGCGAGTATATCAAGGGTACCACTTGCGGCACAGCCGCCAATGACGGCACCTTCATTCTCACCAACCTAACGTAAGTATCCGCTTCACGCCATCCCCGGGCGTCGGCGGTTCGCAACATGGCGCACGAGCGCAGCTGTGTACTGACGGGATCCACAGCCTCCTCGGCGAGCCTCATGCTTTCGAGCATGACCATTCATACTCCCGCCAGGACTACAAGCAGAACTACGTAGGTACCATTTCCGTGCATCGTGAAAGCTACACGCTGACGGACTTGGCTAAGGCACACGGCGCCATCACCGACAACATTTACTTCAACTCCACCGAGATGCAGAACAGCTTGAACGTGGTGTCCGTGAGTGTACTCTCCAGCCGCGAGCTACTGAACAGTCGCTCACAGTTCCGCAGTATACGCCAAGCAACCCTCCAGTCAAGAAGTTTGCCAACTATCAAAACTTCAACGAGATTCGCCTGCAGCGCGAGAGCCAACAACAGATTGCCGACTTTCCAGGGTGGTTCCAGCAAAACATCCCTCCTACTCTGTTTGAGACAGGCTTCATCTTCGGCGCCACCTTCGACAGAGACTCAACGGGCGCCATGATCGGTGCTACGCCGTCAGTTAGGCTGGATTGGTGGAACTTCTGGTTTCAAGAGGAAAGCTTCCCTACCCAGCTCGGATGGGTCCCAGCATCCACTGAGGTCTTTGACATCAACTTCATCACCAGCGTTTCGAAAGCTGTTTTAGGAGCAGCCATCACATCGACACCAAAGTCCCTCCCGGCTGGTGCAACCGCCACGACTGCGAGCCCTGCTGGCAACCTCCCAGAAGGTGATCCTTCTCCGACTGTACCGCTCTTCCAATCGGCGCCGTATGCCGCTCCGACCGCGCCGTCCGGCATCAAGTCCGAAGCGAAACGGGAAGCTGCACCGCTGATCTTGCCCACGATATCGAACCTCTTCCCGTCGTCTGTGTTGTCGGACATTGTCAGCGAACTTACGGCCTTGCCCAGCATCGCCATCACAGCGACGTCGCTAGTTGGACCTGCTCCATCGAAGTACAATTTCTACGAACAGTCTCTGGACGTTGGGAGTATCAGGGCACAGATTGCGCAGGCCCAATCTTATGAGTCGGCCATTATCTCGAAGATCACATCTTTGGCAGGACTCTGAGGGGCTGTCAGGATGGTCGCTAGCGGTGAACCACAGTCGTTACTGAGTCCCACGTAGACGAAGTGAGATACATATGAGGAATGAATGAGCTCGCATAGCAAGACTCCGCAGCGAAACACTCCCAATTGAACGACGGCCAAGCGCAACCACCGCTGACTTCTACTCACTTCTGTCGTATTAATGGTGCTAGAACAGCCAACTGCAGCCCAGTGAGCTTATTGGTGTGGTGCGGTTTGGTGAGAGGGTCGTCACCATCCCAAACCAATAAGAGCGGCCCCCTCACCGTTACCACGACGGTGTCACCACTTCCCGATTAGGCATCGACAGTAAGGTTATTGCCAAGACTGTGTTAGAGGCTTCAAGACGGCTAGAGCTATACGAAACTGCGTAAGCGGGCAGTCGTACACCTTGTAGCTGCGTAAGGTGGCGTACTAGCTAGGTCTACGACTTTATCGCCGTTGCCATCCCTTCCCGAGCGAAGCGAGGGCCTAGTGAACCGGTTATATAGTAATCTCGCTGCCAAGACAAGCTTATTGGTGACCAGTGGTCACCACGACCCTCCCACTATATTGCACCAATAACGAAGACCCTCTTACCATTATCGAACACCACCGACCGTTACCACCACCACATCATTCTCACCACATCGGTACGCTCACTGCTGCAGCCAGCGGCTCCTGTGTGAGTCATGTGCTGCATTCACATGCTCCGGGAGCTCCCGGTGCAGACGTGGGTCAAATTCTGAAACCTCCGCCCCTCTGCAAACATTTGCTTCATCACCTACAACCCAAGACAATTCGATATCTGAGCCCAATGTCCAGCGCCATCATGCCGAGCTCATCGGCCTCGACTTCCTCACGACTGGAAAGCCTTCCGCCAGAACTGCGCAACCGCATCTTCGCCTTCGCACTCGTGGACGAAGAGCCTCTCTCCGCCTACCTCATTCAGCGTGCCAAGCGCCGAGACCGGAAGCACGATGGGATTGTCGGCTTTGTCCGTGCACCTCTCAGAGGAAAGCGCACATGCTTCGAGTACAAGGTCTTCCCACAGCAGCCTTCGCTCGCTTCGGTGAGCAAAGCGGTCCGCGCAGAGGCTCTCCCCATCTTCTACGGACAGAACATCTTCATCTTCAACCTCTCAAGCTGTCTGCGGAGTAACATACACGGCGCAATCTGCGACTGGATGCTGAAGCGAGGCCGATGGGGATGTGATACGGGGAGCAAGTATTTGCGGCACATCATCTTGGAGTTCGACATGCCGTCAGTCCTTGGTGGTGGTGATGAGATTGCGGAGGCATTCCATGGTGATATCGAGTTTGAGATGCAAGGCAACGCCCGCTTGAGAAAGGGAGACCTCATTGTACGCACCGGTGGGGCGCTTGCCGAGGAGTGCACTTGCTACGTAGAGGAAGTGGTTGATGACGGAGTCAAGAACTTAAGCCTACTTACGTACGCAAGCAGCGACGTCTTGATTGCGGGGAGGATGTTTGAGATGACGGTGCTCCCGGGATTGAAGCTCCTGATACGTGGTGGCACAGGGCAGAACTGCGGCGTTTGCGGGAAGGAGATTGCTGAGAAGGGAGTCTGGGAGGGAACGCTGCGCAGCCTACGAGGTGACGAGTGATGAAAGTGGCGAAGGGTGAGGCGAAGCGAGATGGAGTTGGTGATGTTGTGGTATCTTTATCGATAGAATAGCATTGTCACGCGGCTGAGAAGCTTCCTGCGCTCGAGGTCTCTGAGCCAGATATTCGCTTATTTGCGGCAGGCACATGCTGCGGGAGCTTCCGCCACTAGCGCGCTGAGCACTTACTACCTTCAGATCTTCTGCAACCTTCTCCAATGATCACCCTTACAAAACACTATTGAGAGTCTTGCTCGAAACCCCAGCCAACATGTCAGAAACATCGTCATCGAACTCTCGACTGCTGAAACTCCCTCCTGAGCTCCGCAACCGCATCTTCGCGTTCGCCGTCGTCGATGACGGAGAAACCAAGGTCTTCGGCAAACAGCCCTTCGGTTTTTGGACGGATCTTAACACTGTCGGGTCCGCAAAACAACCAGAACTCTCGCGTGTGAGCAAACAAATCCGCGAAGAGGCCCTGCCGGTATACTATGGCCAGAGTACATTCGCTTTTCGCATGGAAGATGCACGCCTCGCTTGGGCGGCGCTCCGCAACCCTGTAGCGATGAAGTCCGTCAAGCACATCATGGTGGAGTGCGATATGCTCACATTCGGCAATCTCGGGGACATGGGATTCGAGGCAGAGCTCAAACTCTGGGCTGCAGACAGCGGAGAATTGCATATGGAGTTTGGCGGACTGCTGCGGGAAGAGTGTTGCTGTAAGCTGGAGGCGGCTATCAAAAGCTGGATGGCGGGAGCAATGCTGGGTGGAGAAAGTGGCGGCAATGCGGTCCTCAAGGCGGTTATGATTTTCCAAACGATGGTGTGGCCGGAGCTATGTGGTGATTTGAGTCTTTGGATTGTGCGCTCCAATCCTACTACTTGCAAGGACTGCCATAAGCGGAACCGCATGAAGTGTAACGACTTCCACTTGTGAGAGAGCGCTACGCTATCCACGGGCCTGAGAGGAGTGCGGAGCAGGAGGCATCTAGAGATCGGTGGAGAAGCATGCGGGGTGGCTCGGTAGCAGGCGGCCGGGGCTGGATGGAGAGGGCTACAAGGTGGCTTTGTGGGAGAGGTATGCGCAAGGAGATGGAGCCAACGCTGGGTATATGAAAGCGGGCAACTTGCAAACTCGGCTTATGGTTCGCAAGGCGACGGAAGTGGCGGACTTACGGATGCGGAGAACGTATCGAGAGTTGCAAGTAGCGGCGTAACTTACATCTCCAGCTTGCCTCCCAGTTGCTGCTGCTGGTAACCTCGTTGACCCGATCCGACTTGGTCTTCGCCTAAGATCGAGGTGCCTTCACCAAGTATACCACCGGTAGATCGAAAGATCATTGAGGTGCCGGAGGCCTGTTGCGCAGGCAATACTGGATGAAGGTCGCGAGATGACGCAAAGCCGTATGACTATGGGCGACCCTTGGTCTCCTGTAGAAGCGTACGCACTCACCCACTACGCGGACACACTGTAGCGACTGCCGGCCCGTGGCAGTGCTGGGAGTGTAGAACTGCAGCCAGTTGCAGTGATCTTGTTGGTCCGGTCGGTCTCGGTCTAGGGCTCTAGACCGACCATACCAATACCTCGAGGGGGTCTTGACCAAGCAGACTATTAGTGACCGAGTCCAAAAGAGGAGGAATGCGGGCTAACCCGGGTGTAAGTCTCGGTACCCGTTGGTACCCGCCGGTAAAGCAAGGGATACCGATACCTCGCGAGCTATAGACCGACCGACCAACTCGGTTAGTATACCGACCGAGACCAAGTTAGACCGGACCAACAAGATCACTGGCCAGTTGTCACTATTGTCCACGCTAGTCAGCACTTCTCATCCCACCATCTCTGTATAAGGTGGAATCTCCACCACGGACATGTATACCTTAGCATCGCAAGTCCAGATCCCAGCGTGCGAGTCATGCGGGGCTGTCACATGCATCGGGAGCTTCCGGAGCTAGCGCGTAGCGATTCTTCCCATCCTCAGCAACCTGTTCCAGTACCTCATGTTCAATTACCTTGACCATCATATCGTCTTCACCTCCACATCCAGCCAACATGGTGACGACGTCGGATTCGCCCTTGATGAACCTCGCGCCAGAGCTGCGCAACCGCATTTTCGCACTTGCGGTGGTGAAAGACAAACCGATCAAAGCTTTTATCAACATTCGCATCAACAGCACGACCACATTACATGGCACATTTCGCAAGACGTACCCAGCACAACCACCACTGCTACTCGTCAACCGCCAATGCCGCAAAGAAGCTCTTCCCGTCTTCTACGGACAAAACACCTTCGTCTTTGACATTTCCGGCACGGATCCCGCCCACCCGCATATCGTCAAGCACTGGAGAGACCTACAGAGCGACACTGCGTTACGCTACATCAACCGCGTCCGCATCTAGTTCCTGCTGTACACACACACAGGTAATGAGCCGTTTCAGCAATGGTCAAGCAAACGCGGGTGGCTCGACGTGAGATCCTCTGAGACTGGAGGTGTGGTGTTCGAGCTCGGAGGGGCGCTGGCTGGGGAGTGTGTTTGCGGAGTGGAAAACACCTGCACGAAGTACGGGTGTGACTCCTCAAGCGCTGGACATCAGTCGGTACACAGTGGAGTGTTGGACGCTGCTGTGGCCTTTCAGTGGAACTTTGGGGATGCGATTAGGGACTGCTATGAGCGCGCTACGTCTGTATGTTGGCTTTGTGAGAGAACCAAGGGACATCTTTGATTACGCAAATGCTTTGGAGAGACAGGAGGGGTGGGTTGACGAGGAGCGGCGGATGTGGAGTAGAAGATGCAGAGATGATGCAGGAGTAGTGAAGGCGGAGGAAGGCACGAGATGAGGTGAAGTGAAGTGAAGCTGTCAACTTTATGCGGGTCGATAGGAACAGGTTTAGCGCGAATGCAAATGTCCGTGCAGGAGCTCCAGCCACTCGATTCTCTACTTTGCGACACCCAGCCTTCCTGTCGCATCCCACACCACTCCTTCACACCCTCGTTCTCGATCCCGTTTCTTCGTGAAGTGAAGTCGCAGTGTTGTCGTGGAGCTTCCAGCCAAGCATTGATCATTCGCGACGCGTCTTCATCACCTCACCGCGCCCAACCTCAGCTCCACCACACGTAACCCGACGCAATGGCGGACCCGGAAGTTGTCATCGACGAGGCGGAGCAGGTCGCGGACGAAGAGATGGCTGAGGCGACCGGTGTTGAGGGCACAGAAGCTGCAGCAGAGGCCGACGAGCCGACCGGACTTGAGGACATCGAGCCAGAAGTGCCAGAGCGCACCACCTTCTTGGAGTATGATGCGCGCACACCATCTCCTCCTCAGGCAATGCGCGATTGCTAACACGGCTTTGACAGCTACCTCAAGTCCCCCATCCTCGAACTGCTAGTCGGCACCGGCGCGGACGCAACAACCCTCTACGCCCACCAAGCCCTCCTCACCCAGTCCCCATTCTTCGCCGGCGAAGTCGAGTCCAACTCCTCCCGCAAGATTGACCTCTCCGGCGACGACCTCCACGCCACAGCCAGCGTCCTCGAATACCTCTACAAAGGCGACTACTTCCCAACCTTAACCGGCCCGCAACAAATGGAATACGACGCTACAGTCCCACAACCCGACAACGAAGGTGTCGCCCTGCTGCGCCACGCCCGCGTCTACACCCTAGCCCAGCGCTTCGGTCTCCCTGCTCTTGCGCAATTGGCGCATAAGAAGGTGCACATGACGCAGTCAACCGCTAAGGGCGAGATCGCGTACGCGAGATTCGTGTACAAGGAGACGAGTGTGGACGATACGCAGATCCGGAAGCCGGTCGCGGCGTTCTGGGCCACGAGGAGTCATGTGCTGCGTCACGAGGCGGAGCAGGAGTTCAAGAGGATGTGCTTGGAGTTCCCGCAGTTCGGTTTCGATGTGCTGAGCTTGGTGCTCGATGCGCAGGAGAAGAGGAGTCAGAGGCAAGAGGCGCAGAGCAGTGGGACCGCGAGCGGGAGGAAGAGGCAGAGAGTGAGTGGCATTTAGTCACCTCGCGCATACATCAAGAGATTGAGCTGTGCGGGCTGACGGGGTGCGTGTGTATGTGTAGGTCATATAAGCGCAAGCATGGCGCGAAAAGCGATGCGAAGCGAAGGGGCAGGTTTCGGTGGTGTGGCTGTATCGATAGCTATGTATTCACGCTGTACACTATGCATAGCATGCTTACCCAGCCATACTGACCTTCACAGTCCGAGCTCACTCGTGCATAGTCACTAAAGTTGCTTTCACGGTCAACAAGCGAAGGAAGGAGCGTCACAGCATCGCAATCGCACGCTTTCGGACACCGCATACTCAATTATTCGTTGGCGGCACGCGTTTCAATGAGTCTCGGCGCTAAAACGCATGCGTGCGCTGTGTGAGTCATCGCTCAGCCACTGCTGCTAAAGGCGCCTAGACAGCCTTATGTGCGCGGTATTGACTACATTGTTGGGCCCAGAAGGCTTCGTCATCGCCGCAGTTGCGCGACCTCCACAACATACACATCAATTCAGACGCGCACACAGAGAACACCAACATACACACAACACCATGGCAGCGACCCAAATTCTTGTCCCGAAAGCACGCCAAGTCCTCAACATCCGCCACCCATGGCGAACAGACCGGTCACACTTCCTACAATTACCACAGGAGCTCAGGGACATCATCTACCACCTCATCCTCGTGGAGCCACTTCTGTGGGATAAGCAACATCACCCGGAGTGTCCTACATTGGACCCCAAAGCCTGCTGGCAGACGCCAGTCTATCGAGTGAACAAAGCCGCAAACAAAGAGCAAATTAGCAGGTACTGGGACGGACCCGTTCAAATCCTGGGTGATGAGGCGATCGAGACGTGTACGAAGCTCTGCCGCTTGCGAAGGGGCTTAGGCCTACGACAGGTTGATAAGCAGATACACGCCGAAACTGATGACTTGTTCTGGAAGCACAACACTTTTTGCTACGATGACTGGAGGACACTGATGCACGAGCTCGTGGGATGTCAAAGGGGGAGCTTCAGTGCGTGCGACCATGGCTACTATGGCTGCTGCAGACAGGCACAAAGTGACGAGCCGACCGTGATGATGCCGCAAAGCGCGAGAAGGAAGATCCGGCACTTGTCTTTGCGGGAGTACCTGAAAGAGGGCTATAAGTGGTGGGGTGAAGGGTGGAAGCAGCTTTTCCTGAAGACTTTGGAATCGCTACCGGGTCTGCAGGTGGTGGAATTGCCTGCTCATCTGCTTAGTTTGCATGCTACGTACCTGGCGGAGGTACACTTACCTGCGCTGGTCACGGTGCACGCTGGCCAGGTGATACTGACGGAAATCGAGGACGGTCAGTTCGGCCTCGATCAGATCAGCAATTTGGATCTTTACTTCAGACGCAGCTTCGATATGCCGAGTTGGAAGAACCATGTCCTTGCCCGACATGATGACAGCTATGCTGGTGGCGAATTGCAACGCTGTCTCCGCTGCCGAGCGACGCTGAGTGATTTCCAAGGACGGCTTGCTGGATGGTCTGATCCACGGCGAGGTCAGTACCCCAATCTGCCCCCTGATATCATGCGGAGGAGCCGCATGGCTGCGAGGCGGAAATTGAGGCAAGAGGGTGTTCCTGCACTACCTGATGATGGGAGCCAGTATGTGATGGCAGCGACATTGGACGATGGTACGGAGACTGTAGGGGTCTACGGACTACCGATCTTCAATGCCGACACCAGGCGTGAGCGAGCCCAAGCAGAGAGGGAGGAGGAGTTGCGAGCGGGCATAGCGGAGAACCTACGCTTACGCCGCGAGCGGAGACAGTTTGCTCATGAGACCGCTGGCGAGCAAATCGACGTCGAGGAGCAATCCAGGCAGGTGCCGAAGCAGCAAGGTAAGAGCGGGCATGTCAAGAAGTGCCTTACCATGGATCTGTTTCATCCGAGATACAGTTCTCCCATGGAAATGGAAGGTCCAGCTCGGCAGAAGAAGCGGGATGACACGGATCGCTGGGAGATAGAGCAGGCTAAGAACGCGGAAAGAAAGGCGAAGAGGAAAGTGAGGAAGGGTGTTAGGGAGAGGGAGGAGGAGAAGAGTGCTGCGCGGAAGAGGTGTACGAAGTAGGCGGCAGCCTTGAAGGTGGCATTTCACGAAAGGTTTCCGGCCCCTGGCAGTCGCAATTGAAAGTGCCCATTGTCCACAGATGAGCATCACGATAGTGTTGCCTCGAGCGGAAATCCATCTCAATGACAGCGAGTCTCCGAACATCCTCTCACTTTGCAACAGGGTTGCTGAACTATCTGGCAGAACTGTGGTACTCGTTGAAACATCGCTTATGACTCAGATCTGCGGAGTCCTAAATGGACGGACATGCATCTCATAAAGCCACAGATTCGATCTACGTCTCCAAGTATTCATACACACGCTCACGATATCGAACACAAGCGAGAAGTTACATGATGTCGACGTCGCAGGCTTCAGTATCCAAGGCGCGCAAGGTGCTCACCCTCCGCCGCCATCCCAGCCGACTGCTCCAACTCCCGCAGGAGCTCCGTGACATCATCTACAGCTTTGCGCTGGTCGAATTGCATCTATGGGACAAGGTGCACAGTCCCACTTGCCCGGTACTAAGTCCTGAACTTGGATGGCAGAAGCCTGTCTACAGAGCGAATTTCGCCAGCAACGTTGAGATTGTTCATCCTAACGAGCGTTTGACAACTGAGCAGATGGAAAGCTGCAAGAAACTGTGCCGTTTACGCAAGGGTTTGAGTCTCCGGCAAGTTAGTAAGCAGATTCACGAAGAGACCGATGAGCTGTTCTGGTCAAGGAACATGTTTTGCTATGCGGATTGGAAGCTGTTGGACCACCATCTTGTAGGCTGTCGAGCAAGCCGCTATCAATACATCACCTGCAGCCGGGTCGAAGGCTGTATGCCTCAAAGCGTCCGCCAGAAGATCCAGCGACTGTCCTTACGAGAGCACCGGCACGATGGAAGGCTAAACGAGCCCGACGACATGAGGAACTTCGTCACCAAATTGGACGCTTTGCCAAGGCTGGCCGACGTAGAGTTGCCCGCTAGAGTACTCAGCCTGTCTACCGTCAACTTTTCTAAGTTGTACGCACGTGAGTTGATCACGGTCCACGCTGGGCACGTTGAGCCTGTCACCCTGCGAACCGTCGACGACGAGTTGAGCAAGCTGGATCTCTACTTTGTTCGCAGCTTCGACATGCCCGATTGCCGCCATCACGAGGACATTCATTCTCCTTATCACAACCGAGATCTGGAGAAGAGAACCGACTGTTACGATTGTTGGTACGAACTATACAATTTACAGGAGGATCTCCGGAAGTGGTGCAATCCTTGGCGGTCTCCGAGTGATGGACCGGACATCATCCAGCAGAGCACGAGTGTTGTTCATCGGATATTGCAACGAGGGGTTCCTGCAGTAGCGCCCAGCGGTCTGCGGCGTGGAAACTATGTGGATCACGAGGATGAGACGCGCGAAGCGGTGGACTTCTATGGACTGCCCTTGTATGATGCGCAAACGAGGCGGCGACGTGCGGAGGCGAAGAGGCAGGCGGTCTTGAGAGCAGCTGTTGCAGAGAATTTACAACGCCGGCGTACGAGGAGGGGACAGATTGCCGGCAAGATTGAGGAAGTGGATATCGATGACTGCTTCTCGCCTCCTGCAAGGCAGCGTGGGAAGAGCAGCCGAGCAAAGCCAGTGTACCCAACCTCTCCTCCCGATCAGGAGGCTCCAACACTGGAGGAGAAGCTTGCCGTACGCCAGAAGAAGCACGAAACGGAAGCTCGCCAAGATCGACATCAGGCCAAGTGTGCGTCGAAGAAGGAGCAAAACGCTCTCAATAGAGCCATAAGCGAGATGAACCTTCAAAAGAAGGCTTCGCGGAAGAGACGCGGAAGGTAAATCAAGGCTAAATGATCAGCATCCGAATCGCGGGATGCTGTGGCATATGTATGTATATAGCGCTCAAACGTGGCATCGTCAGCATCTCTCTCCTTCCTAGGCTCGAGGCCTCAATAGGAGGTATGAACCTTCGTACCCTTCTTGAAATCTGACTGCTGCCAGTCGCCGCGATGCCCGTAGCTGAACCTCTCCGACCGGGGAACCACTGAGCGATGACCGTCGTCGCAACCACACATAGCTGTCGCGATCCCAGCCCAATCAAGATGCCCTGCGCCAAGAGCAGCTGCCAATACCGATGGCACAGCGAAGTCATCATATGGATAAGGTGACCAACAAGCCTCCGAGCATGACAACCTATCTCGTATGTCCGCGATCTATCACCGGCTTGCCGGGCCGGCGAAGTCGGCGAAGTCGGCAAAGGTCGCAGCTATGGAGAGCATGAAGCTCATAATTGTGCCGATCCACGAGATGCTCGCCTGGAAGGTAGGCGGAGTTAGTAGTAGTACTGCTGGCAAGCCAGAAGACGCCGATTCTCGAAAGCTGTTGTTAGGCCCCTGTCGACGTTGTCGTGAGGGCATCAGCTGGTGGCTTGGAGTGCTTCGCTGGCTTCGAAGTGCGAGCGCCAGGAAGCCTTGACAGGGAACAGCAATGATCATGATTAGAACCGCGCACATCCCTACCGCACTCTTTGCATGAGACATTCTCAAAAGGAGGGAAGTCAACGTAGAGCACAAAGGCTTGTCTGTGCTTGTCTTCTGGCGAGCCCTTTTGTCTCTCTTAGCCGTGTTGGTGGTGTGTTCAAACACTACGAACGCCTACCAACCTGTCCCAAACCAAAACACATTCCCGGTTGAATGGGGGTATCTCAAATCCACTACGCATCCCCCCAAACGCCTGTCGCGCAGCGGCACCGCCGGCACCGCCGGCACAACCTCCCAGCTGCCTCCCAGCTATCGCAAGAACGCCACTGTGTTGAAAGACCTTTCTTGTTGAAGAAGTGCCGTGGCCCTAAGCTTTTCCCTTTCCTTGTTGAAGAAACGCCTTCGCTGATGTATCATGTAGCCTCTATCCTCAATTCTTCAACTCCCCATTGGTACTCGGTTCCTTCGGTTCCTTGCTCGCTGTCTTATCAGCGCCGTTGACCGCATTGTTTCCATCCGGTACTCCATTCGTCTCCGGCGCAGCACCATTCGTATGCGCTTCACCTTGCCCATTTGTCTCCGCTTTGCCGTCACCCGTAACCTGAACGCCATCCACACAGAGCTCTTCGAACAATGGGAAGATCCCACGTTCGTTCCTGAAGTCATTATCCACGATATTGACGAGATACCAGCTTTCAGTGACCTCTCGTACGAGCCGCCGGGACTCCGACTCTTCATCATAACACTTCGACCACTCCAGTCCAAGATGGTAGAACTCATCCCTCCAAGCCAAAAAGCTCACTGTCTCAACAATAGTAGGCTGGACAATCTCCTTCCCCGGAAACACGCCCCAAGTCACGGCATTAGGTCCGTTATCAGAGAGAGTATTGGTTTTGAGCTCGCCGCTGTTGTTGACGGCGTAGTATGTTATGTCTTCGTTTCCCTCCATCCTCTCAAGGAGAGTTGGGAGAAGGGAAGGGTGAACGAGAACCTCGAGATAGGCTTTCTGGTAGACATAGCCGTTCTTGGGGCCCCAGCCGTAGATTGGGTGGGTTGATTTTGCGCCGTCGACTGCGGGTTGGGAGTTGATCGTCAACAAGCCCCTGCTGTTGAGGTTGATGAGGTCGGTCTTCAGAACGTCGGCTTCAGAGTTGATGGGCGCTTCGGACCAGGGGAGGGATTCAACTTTGCCGGTCATATACCCCACGAAAAGATCGGCAATTTCCTGTACGCTCTTTGGCTCGCCCCAGAGCTTTCGATTGTGCTCGTTTGTGCCTTTCAATCCGATACCGTAGGCATCCAGGCCACCGAAAGCAGGGGATCGGGAATCGCCCCATCGACCGTTCGGAAACTCATCCCAATCTTGCGTCCGCGCTACGTACGACCTATTGCGATTGCGCCAGAAGATCGGGCGGACATTCTCGTCTCGGCGGTTCAAGCCTAGACTCTGCCTCCACGGCAGAGGCTTGAGGTCAGGGTTATGGCTGTTCTCTGCTGGGGTCACTGCCAGTGCGTCCAGGACCATGCGCGTTGAGGCTGCTAGGTTCATGGTGTAGAAATGCAGATGCATCGTCGTTCCTGAGTCCACCAGCTTCCGGCAGAACTCTGCGACCAGATCCTTCCCGACTTCTCGAACTGCGGCATCGTCTGCCTTAACTGGCTCCAACTTCTTCATCCAGCCCTCAGGAATCTTACAGCGTGTCCAATTCGCTCTCCGCAAAAAAGAGTCGTACGTCTGGATTGGCATAACACCAGGGATAATCGGCACACTCTCGGGAATCCCAGCATCCCTACATTGCTTGACCCATGCAATAAAGGTATCAGCATCGTAGCACATCTGCGTCACTATAAATGTCCCTCCTGCCTCAACCTTCTCCTTCAAGTAAGGGATGTGTGCATCTGCGTCTGTGTCCTCGTCACATCCCTCAGGGTATCCAGCGATGCCGATGTCGAAGTGATTTCCATACTTCTTCTTGATATAGTAGATCAGATCCCTCGCATATCTGAATGCGGTACCCTCACTCTTCTCCCACTTCTCTTTCTCTCTCGGCGGATCGCCGCGGAGGGCCAGGATGTTCGTGCAGCCTGCCTTGTAAGCCTCATCCAGCGCCCCGTCAATCTTGGACTGCGGCATGTCTGTGCAAGTCAAGTGCATGCATGTCTCTAGTCCATATGCGGATTGAGCGACCTTCACCATCTCGGTGGTGAGGTGGGACATGCGTCCTCCGGCTCCCCATGTGACGTCTATGAATGCTGGACCGAAGCCGTGCATGCGGTCCATACGGTCGTAGAGGTTCTGCACGCCTTGGGCGGTCTTGGGAGGGAAGTACTCAAAGGAGTAGGTTGGGCGGCCTTCGGCGTGGGCCGCAGCCAGTTTCTTGGTGATGTGCATCTTGTGCGATCTTCCCCAGCTTCAGAGAATGATTGTGGATGTGGTATGTGATTTATGGGAGGATAGATCAGATATGAGAGGTTTGTCAAGGATCGGACACTTTCTGCAGGTCGGAGATGTCAGCAAACTCTCCCACGCCGACACCGTCGTACAGCACTACATCCTGCAGCTGCACGTAATGTGTTGTCTTACCAGTCTGCTGGACAGCTCAGATATATACTGGAGCTCCGAGACCACTCAAGCCGTCTTTTAACTATGATATGCCTACTTCGGCGATTTCCAATGCCTATGCTCTTGAGAAGTGCTGTGTCCTCAGATTGCCGAGTATCGCTTGTGGTCGCTCAATTCTCGTCCTTGGTATAACGACATGCCCGGCCAGACTATAGGATCAACATAGCTTCACTGAGCAATTGGAGGTGATGTGGTGAACTTGTGGAGGCGTGAGATGAAAGAAAGATTTTCTAAAGATTGTTCGGCATCCGAAGCGAGCCAAGTGAGAAAATCATCCATTGTTGCAACGTGAAGTCAAACCCCCACCACCCCGCGTCTGTCGATCATCACCGTTTCTCCGAACACAGCGGAGGCAGCTCCAGACGACGCATTCCGAGCCTCACCAATCTCGAATACAACTGTCCTGTTCATCTCCAGACCACAGCAAGACGTGCCAATTCCGCCATACATCTCAGTGGCACACACACCGCCACTATGGCGCCCATTCCACCCCAGCGCGAGAAGCGCATCGTAGGCACCAGCCTCAAAACATACTTCGACCTGCCCTCCACCCTCCGCTACATCGACGCTGTCAGCCAACTTTCCTCCGCCGCTCAAAAGGCCAACGTCGACTTGTTCGTCATCCCTGACTTCGTCACCCTGCTCCCGGCAGCAGAAAAGCTCAAAGATACCAACATCCAACTAGGCGCCCAAGACTGCTACTCCGAAGACAAAGGCGCCTTTACCGGCGAAGTCAGCCCAGTCGTGCTTAACCAAGCGGGAGTCAAGATCGTGGAGATCGGTCATGCGGAGCGAAGACGGTTGTTTGGGGAGACGGATGAAGATGTTGCGAAGAAAGCGGCAGCGATCGTGAGGAATGGCATGGTTCCTCTTATCTGCATAGGCGAGAAATTGCAATCCTCTATCCTCTCCCAAGGTGTAGGCATGGCAGTCTCAGAATGCCAACCGCAGATCCTCGCTGCGCTGTCCCAAATCCCCGATGAAGCGGATGTTATCCTAGCCTACGAGCCTGTGTGGGCTATTGGGGCTGCCGAGCCGGCGGGAGCGGATCATGTAGTGGCTGTTACGCAGAATTTGAGGAGTCTTGTTGCAGATAGGAAGGGGCGGACGAGGATTCTGTACGGAGGCAGCGCCGGGCCGGGTACGTTTCAGAAGCTTAAGGAGGGGGTTGATGGGTTGTTTTTGGGCAGGTTCGCGCATGATGTGGGTAATTTGCAGAAGGTCATTGAGGAGATGAGTGATTAATGTGCCAGTTGGCGGCGGTGGTGTTGGCTCGAAGGATTTATGGATTGATGAGAAACGACGTCGAACGACTTATGGGCAGTGAACGAACGAATGGACGGGTGATCTCGAAATATCACAGCCGCAGTGGTGCTAATCATGCTGCTCATACGGTAGTGAGAAGGAAGTTATGCAAGTTGAGACAGCTGATGAAATTATGCCTGCGCAAGTGACCACGATGAAGGACGCGGTTGTAACTCGTAGGACGTAGCATCGCCTCAAGAATGAAGTGTCAACTATGAAGACCCTCCCGGTCAACGATCCTGCATAACAGAAAGTCTCGCCGCTTTGGAACTCCGCAACGTCACTTCACGCCCCTCTGATCTACCGCCTCTCGCAAATTCGGCCCAACTTCGGCAAATCATCATCGCTGCAATATAATGGATTAAAGATTACTCGGCTGTCACGCGGTCTTAAGACTTAGCGGTTCAATCAAAGCCAACATCAATCCGAGTGCCGATTTGGCGAGGAGGACTGGCTTGGGGTATCCTCGTTAGGGGTGTGATTCCTTTTGCTCTTTTTTTTCCTTCGGGGGTGATTGGGACTAGTTGGGTGGAGAGAGATATTGGAGGGCTGGGTGGTATGATAGCGATATGCTGGATGTGGTGGTTGTAAAGGTACTGTGGACCGTGGCTGGGAGAGTGCATGCTTAGTTGGGTGTAGCTTGACTTGGCCATGTCGAGTCAAGGTCAAGACTTGAAGGACATGTCGCATAGTGACCCTGGACAAGGCTGAGTGGGAATAAGTGTACGGTCGCAAAGAAGCATTGAAAGTGAATGATGAATTATCCTCGGCGCCTTCTGGCCGGCCCCGTTAGCGCTCCCGTCTATCTTCGACAAAGATCCTGAAGCTTCTGTTGATTCGAACATACCACAGTCCGCACTACCGCTGTACGACCTGCAAAACCCATCAACCATGGCAGTCGACACCGGCCCAGCCCAGTGCTCGCGCCTGCTCAATCTGCCACCTGAACTCCGCAACGAGATCTACCAGCTTGCACTTACCGAAGACCAACCCTTCAACATCGACATCGAATCACAGTACATCGACCCGAACATGCGTAGGCCGACCCTAGCACTGCCAGGCATCCTAGTCGTATGCCGCCAGACCCGCCAAGAAGCCACGCCGATCTACTACGGTCTCAACACTTTCCGCTTCAACACTTTCTACCATCTACCATTCCTGCAGCAGTGGTTTGAGCGTCGCTCTCCAGATGCTAGCAAGTACATAAGGCACTTCATACTCGAGTTTGAGCTCATTGCGTTACCAGGACAGCAGCCGGGACAGCGAGCGGAAGCGCAGATTCACACACACGGGGACGGAGGTATCAAAATCGAATGTGGTGGGGCGTTGGTGAAGGAGTGCACTTGCGGTTTGGAGGGGATGCTTTTTGATGAGGTGAAGCGCAATGCGGTCGAAGGCTCGGGGATGATGCTCGAGATGTTGTTGGCGTTTGGGAGGGTGGTGTTGCCTTCATACAGGAGGGCCATGAGGCTAGCGCTCGGGATGTGCTCAGGATGTGAGAAGCTGAGGTATGCGATGTAGGCATGCCTAGCTGTCTCGGAGAAGAACGGTGAGCGTAGGTATGGTGCAGGCTCTCACAACTATGGGTCGGCAAGGAATATACCACGTAGGAGCTCAACAGGATAGACATTGTCCTTGAGATTTAAAGCCAATGATTACATCTGCAATATGCCTACAAAAGCAGACAGCGAGCTCTACATTACAACCCGAAAGCTGTGGAACGAGACCGACACGTCCGCCGTAGTCGATCAAACGCATGCCTCTTGTTTCTTCGACATATACATGGGGTTTCGCCTAGATTCTGGCGATCCGTACAACTATATACCGGGATTGCAGACAAAACCAAGGAATACGTTTGTTCTCTTTCTTTGAGTTGCGGCGAATGCGGCATTTCCGAAATTAAACTTTCATCGGAGCCGAAGTCAGCGCCGACGCAGTAAGTGAATAGTATTATGACAACACCGGTTGTCAGCGTTTATATTGCACTTTCGATGCTTCCTCCGAGTAGAAGCTTACTCCCTCCAGCAGACACTTGAGTCACTTACCAATACAACCATCCACCCTGCAGTCGGCCATGGCGGGAATCAAAGCATCTCACTCCATACAGACCTCTGGCTTCCTCGACCTTCCGCCTGAGCTTCGGAATGAGATCTACTGCCTAGTTCTAATACAATCGGAACCTCTCCACATCGGCTTCGAGTGCAAGACATCCATCGACTTTGCGGAGAGGCCATCACCCGTGCTGCCCGCAGTTGTCAACGTTTGTCATCAGATACGAGCGGAAGCGCTACCAGTCTACTACGGCCTCAACACTTTCGTATTCGACATTGAGAACCCACCGGCCCAGTCTTTTCGCCATCTGCGACACTGGCTTGATCATCGGAGCCCTGCAGCCGCAGCGTTCGTCAAGCACTTTGTGTTGAGATTCTGGATCAGGCAGCCGGATTGGCATCTTCGCGACATCTTTGCAACGATGGAACTGCAGATCGAGGAGGATGGAGAGTTTACTGTTAGATTCGGGGAGGAGATGGTTGAGGAGTGTGCGTGTGATGTGAAGGACGGGCTGCAGAAACCAAGGGGTGGTTCCGAAGGGACAGAGGCTCCAGAGATGGAGTACGGCCTGCTGTTCGGCGCTGTAATGGCGTTTGAAGCGAACGACTTGCCACGGTTGCAGGACCCCGATCGGAAGGTAATCGGACTGTGCAATAGATGCGGCAAACAGCAGTATGCACTTCTGTAAAGACCGGGAGGCCTTCTGCCTCGTAGGACAGCCGGCAGTTGGCCTGGGGGAGGTTGGGACCCAGTGCGATAGTCCAAGTCAAGTCTTGCATGTTGCACCCTTCGGTTCGGTACCTTGCGAAACTCCACCGGTTTTGCAGAGTGATTCACCCCCAATGTAGTAACTGACTCACGTCCGTGCTCATGCAGGAGAAGGCCAACATCACACGCTTGGCCCAAAGCGGGCAGATCTGCGGTGAATCACTGAGAAAACGAGTACAGCTGCTGAACCACTCCCGCGGCTGGTTCACTACCGCGTTTGGCGTAGCGCTCAAACTTACGCTCGGCACGAAACACGAGTGGCCAGCTGCGCCCCGCAACGCCCCCCGCCCCCGCCCGTGCGCTGGGCCATCCCGAGGCCTACCTAAGGCCGCATCTTAGCCTCGGGCACGAAGGTACGCAAATGCCGCCCGGCTTTTAAAAATTCTAGGTTTCGCGCGAGTCCAATCTAGGTAATAAATTACTTCTACTCTAGAATATTCTACCGGTTTAGTAGAGTTAACTAGAGACCGATTAGGAAGGTAGACAAGCGTAAAGCGACCGGATAGAAGGATTAGCTTCGTTAGAGGTATTAGACTAGTCTATTTCGAGATAAAGTTCTAATAGAAGTTACTTATACTCTAGTAGACTTCTCTAGAGCCTTTATAGGTATAGTTACTTTCTATCTCGTTATAGTACTATAGTAGATAAAGCTTGTTTTAACTCTAAGTAACCTTAGTATATTGTCTATCGCGTTAGCCGTATTATAACTACTACTATACGTACTATAGTTTATATTATTTTACCTCTAGCTAGTTTACTAGACTACTATCGTTATATCTAGACTAGTAGGTACGGTAGCTAGCTTAATAATAAAGATTAAACGTAGCTATTACTAGCGTAGAGCGTGTTACTACCTCTACGTATTAATCCGGACAAATAGTATAGTAGCTTAAGCGGCTATATATTTCGACTAGTAATTAGTAAGCTATATATTATAGGAGCTACGTATATAACGGTTAGCCTTTATACGCTATAGTAGCGAGCGCTATAATAGTAAAATACTTAATAATAGCTACTACTACCGCCGTAGCTATAGTAGTAGCGCTAGTAAGTTTAGAATATATAAACGTAAGATTATCTAGCT
The DNA here is from genome assembly GCA_022814695.1 of Neocatenulostroma microsporum. Taxonomy (NCBI): domain Eukaryota; kingdom Fungi; phylum Ascomycota; class Dothideomycetes; order Mycosphaerellales; family Teratosphaeriaceae; genus Neocatenulostroma; species Neocatenulostroma microsporum. The sequence goes on from JAKLLW010000051.1 coordinate 39,769, forward strand.
CGTAGTATACTAACCGACTTTACTAACCGTACTACTACCTTCGTAACTCTAGTACGGCCTACGGTAGATCTTACTACCTCTTTACTAGCGTAACTACTAGCCGTATTATAAGAACCCTTATCTTCGTAAGCTAACTCTTTATAAGCTACCTCTTCTACGCTACTAGTAATACTATCGAAGCCGAAGGCTCCGGCTAAGAAGGCTTTACTAAAGAAGCTAGCTACGCTAAAGAAGTACGCTATAACGAAGAAGACTCCGGCTAAGCGCGGTATTACGTTTATTAATAAGACTATAGCTTAAGCGAAGTACGCGAAGAAGATAGTTATAGTTACCGCTAAGGAAGAAGGAGCTAGTAAAGATAAAGCTAGTAAGGATAAGGATAAGGACGAGGCTAAAGATAAGGCTTCTAATAATAAAGTTAAGGAGATTACTAGCGGAGTAGCTAGCGTAGTAGCGCGTACTATTACGGTATAGAGTCGTATTAATAGTCGTACGATCTAGCGCTCGGTTAGTAACCGAGTAGAAGCGTTAAAGATATTTAAGGGTATAAAGGTTTAGTACTTAAGCGCGAAGATTAGTAAGACTGTCTTCTAGCGTAAGTTTAGTAAGGGGCTAGAGTCTATAGGCCTAAAGAAGATCTCGAATCTAGAGCGTACTATTTTTAGCGACAAAACTAACGCTAGTTAGATTAGTACTTACCTTAGTAACGACTAAGACTTTCTACCGACCTCTAAGAGCCGCGAGCGAGGACTAGAGATAGAGCTATTAGCGTATACCCTTACTATAAAGAAGGAGAAGGAGAAGGACGAGGACTTTATAAAGTAATCCGATAAGGATAAGCGTAAGTACGAGGCCGTAAAGAAGGCGGTTATTAGCGTTAATCTTAGAGTTACGAAGGAGCCTATTAACGCTAGTTAAGGCGCTTAGATAATAGCGCTTACGCGTACTAGCTCGCGGTCTATTAAAGTTAATAGTAAGATCTAGAACGTATTTAATATAGAGGTATAAGGTACCGCCGAAAAACTCCTCGCTAGTAGCGATCTTCTTTATAAGTAAGGAGCTAAGTAGTACGTCGACTTCCTACGGATTGCGGCGGACCGTTAGAGTACTAACGACTAGATACTAACGCTCTTAACGTAGCGGTATACGTAGGAGATAGAGTAAAGTACTACTACGAGTACTAAGTTAGCTAAGGTTAATAGCCGGCTCGATCGTACAGAAGAGGCTACTAAATCGCTTATTAATAATATTAAGAAGGTCGGCGACGAATAGAAGACTAGCTTTATAGGTATAATAGTAGCGCTAGAGATACTAAAGAAGAACGATTAGTTTAGTTATAGTTTTAGTAGTATTAGTACGCGAGGATATGTTTTCTATACAATATATTAGTATCTCCGCTATAGACCTACTTTAGTATAGTTTTATATAAAGGTATACTAAGATCCTAACGCTCTAGTTAGTTAATAGTATATACCGAAGCCTTACCGACGAGTCTTCTCCGATAGTACTATATTACTTAGTAAAAGGATATCCTCTATATAAAAATTTAGTATTAGGTAACATTATAGATAAGTTATATATACGATAACGACGACGTTACCGAATATACCCGTCTAGGTTACTCTTATAGTAATTTGGTATATAGATACCTAAGGTATAAAGTCGATTTAATAGTAGTAAAGTAAGTAGTAAAAATAACGTTATTATATATAGCTCTAACCTTATCTCCCTTATCTTATCTTAAAAAACTACCTTAATCGTCTTCTACTATATCTTCCGTACTAAGATACTACTCTAGTATCGGCGGTATATAGCTAAAACGACTCCTAATAAGATTAATAATAGGAACCGTACTATCTTCGCCGGTAATAGCGTCTTCTTAGCGCAAATAGGTTAAATAGTTATATAGGAGAGTAGATACGCGCTAGTATAGGCCTATTAGTATATTATCCGGCTAGATATTGTTCTTAAAGTAATTTATACTCTAGAAGGTCTCTATCTTACCGAACGACTACTCTACTAATATACGTATAGAAGACAACTCTACGTTAAAGCGGCGCTCGTCGATTCCGAGCTATTAGAAGCCCCTTAGATCCTTAAATAGAGCGATATAACCGAATAGCTAATAGTACGTATTGTCGCCGATTACGAAGAGCGGCTCTCGTACTAGATACTCGAATAAGATATTAAAGAGTCTATATAGCTTTCCTTTAACTATAGTAAGGCTATAAATAATCTAGTCGTTAGTAGGCTCGTAAAATAGAAGCGATATAGATAAGATTATACTATCTAGCGTAGTAATAGCTTAGTACTTTATACCGTTATCTTTATAGTAACTACTATAAGTTAACTACTACTATAGGAAGTCTTTTAGTATATAGTACGACTAAAACACGCTATCTATAAAGCCCTAGATCCTACTACTATCGAAACTAAGCGTCGTAACTACTACGCTATACTCCTTTAGTTTAGCGTACGTTAAGTCTAGCTACTAGTCGATCTAATCGCTAAAGCGGTTATAAAGGTTACGTAGCGCTCTATTAAAGATAGTACTATACTACGCGCGCGATTTACCGAAGAGTATAGATTAACTATACTATCAATTCGGATAAGCGAGGTATTAGTAGATAAGGTAGGTAGCTTATAGCGGCGTAGTAACGTAGTAGCGGTACCGTAAGAGGTATTAATTCGGAAACAACTATAGTACGAGCGTTACTAATTACTTCTTAGTAAGGTAATAAAACCGATAGATATTCTCTTTATACTTACTATTAATAGACTAGTTAATATCGTACGCTATCTTATAGAAGGATACTCGTAGATCCGGCTTACGAGAGCCTTACTAGATAAAGAGCGTTATAAGCTAGTAGTATTCTATATTAAGAAGGTATACGGATATTATTATCTAATAGTACTACTACTAGTAGAGCCGTAGCTATATCTAGTAGTATATATTATCTAGTAAGTCGTCCGATAGTAACTAATAAATAAGTAGTAACTCTATAGCGTCTAGTATAGTCGCTATTAGTAAGAGACGTAATATATATAAGAGTAGAGTATTTATATATATAGATTACATAATATCGAGCGCGTTGTTAATACTGACCGCTTCAAGTTTAGTGCGGAGCGACGAGACGGAACCTCGGAGATTGAAGCAGCCTTCACACCAACACGCGCTAGCAAGGATCTCACGCGCACCATGCTCGAATTGGCCGGCTTCTGGTTGACTCTACTGAACCGGTGGAATCTGCAAAACCGGTGGACTTGACCCAACGAGCAGAGTGACTTCGAGTGAGTGAGCCGAATCGGTGAATGCTGGCGGGGAGGAGCTAGAAGGTTCTGTCGATAAGCGGAACACATGAGTCAAGTTAGCGGCGCGGAGCGTTAACTTGCCCCAAAACACACACTGCCTCAATACATGACGCTCAGCCGACTATCACTTCATCCATCTAGAGCATCGTTGAGCATGGCGAACCCCGAATCACCTCGTCCACGACAGACTTCCAAACTGCTTAGCTTGCCACCCGAGCTGCGCAACAGGATCTTCTCCCTCGTCCTTGCGGAAGACGACCCTATTCGCATGCATGATGGAAACTACAGAGCAACCGGTCGATATCGAGCGTACCCTTCCCTACCCGGCATCGCCAGCGTTTGTCAACAAGCACGCATCGAGACATTACCAGTGTACTACGCCTGCAACACCTTCATATTCGACATGTCTCATCCGGTCAAGGGGACGTTCGAAGGGCTGTGGAAGTGGCTGGAACTCCGCGCCTCGATGGCGAAGAAGCACATGAAGCACTTCACGCTTGTGTACCAGGTACGGCATCAGGACAGGACCTTCGTGCTCGTAAATGCGGCGATCTTGGTGCAGGTTACTAAGCGGAAGGAGGTGGAGATTGGCTTTGGGAGGACAATGGCCTTCGAGTGCACATGCGGATTGAGGAAGATACTCCTGGAGGAAGGCTCGGAAGTTGCGAAGACTTCGGAGGGCGCAAAGGGTTTCAAGGGTCTGCTCTTTGGTGTTGTCGCAGCGCTTGAGAAAAGGCTAGCGATCATGCAAAACTCGAAAAGGGCGGTAGAGGAGTTGTGCGATGGCTGCGGGAAGCAGCGGTACGAGGTATAGGTAGACGTAGTCTGGTACAGCTGCCTCGCCGTCTCAACGTGGTCCGAGTCCAATTTTGCAATTTGCGAGCTCTCACAATCACTCTTGCAGTCTTGCGGGCAGTCTTGCACCAGGGTAGGCCGCCTAGGACCATGACCGTTCGTGCGGAAGCTTTTCTAATGAAGAGCTTCTCCGCTATCAGCCTGCGGAAGAAGACGACCTTCCTCGATCTACCGGCCGAACTCCGCAATAGCATCTACACCCTCGCTGTCACCGAAAGCGAACCCATATGTGCCTACATCGATTCCCGTATATGTCACGACTCCAAACATACCGGATGTCCAAACGCCAAGGTCCTCCGCGTTAAAGCGTTCCCGCATCCGTCCGCCATCACGGTGGTATGTCGACAACTGAGGCTGGAAGTCTTGCCTATCTACTACGCCAGCAACATCTTCGCGTTTTCGCTCAGCAGCAGCTACTGCATTTACCCATCTCCAGTCGCTCGCTGGCTGCAGATTCGCGGCGAGACTGCGCGTATGCATATCATGCACACCTGGCTCGCCTCCAAGGTCGGGCGACCGGGTATTGCGAGCAGCTGGGACGACCATGCAGCAAGACTTGATCATGCTGTCAATGGAGATAAGCGGGTAGTCGTGAAGCTCGCCCAGCGAGACGTGTGTACATGCAACTTGGAGACTAGGCTTCGGAGTGCGGTGGGGTCACGAAGTCGGAGGGGCGGACGGAGGTGAGTCGAGTGATGCAAGCTGCTACGTTCTTCGGGTTCAAATGCTTGCCAAAGATCTCGGACCTATGGAGGTCCTTTCTTGGGCGTTGTAAGTCAGTGCAAGAAGCTGGCTTGGACGGTCAGCTAGGGCGTCAGCGGTTATCTCCGAGGAAGGTCTTGCTGGGGACAGCGGTTAGCCAGCTTCTCGGCGTTGAATGGAGAGTCATTCTAAGGCAGCAAGGCGCGGCGAATATCTCAGAATCAAGAATGCTAGGACAGTTGAGCCAAGAGCGACCCCACGCCTCCTGAAAAAGGCCTGGATGCCGTGAATTGGCTGTACTGTAAGCCGAAAAGGTGGAGTCACGAGTGACTTTGCTGGCAGGGCGTGAAAGTTGCGTGTTCCACGCAGCCTCGCTTGTATGAGCGTCGAGACTCATTGGGTCGTCCGGTATAAAGATCTCGCTTGCTGCTGTTTCGCTTCCAGCCACAGGTCCCGAGACACCAAAGCCAACGATGGACCCTCCAAATTCTCGACCTTAGTCATCAGGGTTCCTTCAGTTGCCACAAGAGCTGGTCGATGAGATCTACACCCACACCGGAGATATCATCGGTACGCGAGAGGCGGTTCGTACGGTCCGATTAGGCAAAGCTTGGTGTACGTTCAATAACAGGACTGCATCAGCGAAGCCTGGCAGGACTGACTGACTTCATCATGGCTTCGATATATGCATGCAAGTCTTTCATCACATGGTATAGTCGAACTCGTCCCATTCGTACAGATCAGCGTCCTCCCCATCGAACGGCTCCTCTTCTACACAAGAAGGTGAACAGTATGGCTCACTCGACTGAAGAGCTTGTAATTCCAGCCTATACACGTCCGGCCATTCACCCCCTCTCATCAAGAAATCTTCTACAGCGTCTCGAATGACCCTGATCCTCACGCTGGATTCGAAGCCAGGCACATCAAAATCGAACTCCAATTCCCCTTCAAAACTGCAGAAATCGCTACGAAGCTTCACCATGCGTAGGTGCGGCAGCTTCCCTCCGATCCTCTTGAAAGTAGACTCCCAGGTTCCGCCCAACAGCAGGATATAGCTTAGCGATAGCCTACGCAGGGTGTCTCGGTGGCGCATCACCAGGCTCACGATTTCCTCCTCGGTGGCCACGAAATGACCCAGCGCCAGCTCCGTAAGATGTTCCCAAGTCAGATCTCCAAAGACATTCCGCACGTAGGCAGCGCTATCCAGGTTGTCGCCCGGCGGGCCTTCGGGACACTCGATCTTCAAGACCCGCAACTGCTCAGCGCCAGCAAGCAGCTCTTTCAGAACCCCGCTCCCCAAGACGGTGCAGGCGTCCTGGAACGCTAGGTCCTCCAAGTCCTCGCGACCTTCTGGCGGCCAGGATTGTACCGAGAGTCGCAATTTTTTCAAGTGCGGCATAAGCCGTTTCAAGCGGTCTTGCGCGACGTATAACGGATGAAGAGCGTGTGGGGATAATGCGATAAGTGTCAAACTTCTCAGTGTGCGCCCGCCCCATAGTAACGCTAACGTCAGAGCATTGAGCTGATCGACGCCTTGACGCCGCCAGTGTAAATCTCCGCGAGGGACATGTAATGCTCCTCGAAAGTTGGCCTTTTCAGTTCGCGGTCTTCTGGAAGAGCCTTGTGTGAACACCAGCGATACATTGTTGAGCTGCCCGCAGCCCTCGAATAACGCACTTATGCACGAGACGTCGTATCGCTCGCGTTTGACAAGGCGTTGGTCAGCCGTCATTGCGAGATAGGATTCGTAGGCCGCCCGAAGCTCATCACTGGAATAGGCGTCGCTCTTCGCCTGGTCTTCTGCATTTTCCTTGTCGAGCGCTCGCCTGAAGGCGCGCTGATAACGAGGCTCTTCCGAGTACTCGATGCCAGGTACAGTTCCACCATCAAGCAGGTGACCTCTCGCATCCGGCGAGATGCGATCACGGTCCCATTCGTCAAAGCTGATGTCCGCAAGACGATCGCCTTGAAAGTAGAATGACCTCAGCCTCTGCGCGATGACCGGATGGTTCGCGATCTCCGTAAGCTGCCAAAACTTGTCCCTGTGATAGTAGGTCACGACCTCTTTCTCCAGTATATGGTCTCTGCCGACCGCTGCTAATAGCGAGCACGTCTCGCGTGCCGAGAGGACGTCAATCGGGTCCAGGTGCGAGAAAATGAGATGAAGGAGCTCAGCGGGGAGTTCGTCTAGCACGCATTTTGCTGGCGGCCGTAGATAGAGAGGCGACCTTCTGCGAGGCATTGAAACGGTCGACAACTGTCAGGATTGGTGAGGTACTTCAAGACTCGAATGGGCAATGCGGAAGTAGAACACGCGTGGAGGGTTGCGGAGATGAAACCGCTGACGTCAGGCTTCAACGCGAACATGACACGGCCAACGGTTCGAAGCACAACAACGGAGAGAGATTGAGCCATGACACAAACCATGCTCACCTACGGAATGGGAAGGGAGCTGAACGGGTATATCTCATGACAATGCCATTGCTTACTCGCTGGGCGAAAGAAACAGAGTTGTCAGCGCTCCAAGGAACCGGCCGTTCAGTCTACTACATGCACTCGAGCGCCTGTTACGTCCCTTTATTAATTACATCTGCCAGTCAAACTCGTCCCACATGTACAAGTCGGGGTCCTCATCAAAGGGCTCTTCTGGTAATCCCGGATATTCATAGCCCGGCTCATCCTTCGGATACACCGATCGTTGTGGCAAGTCATCGACATCTGGCCAGTTACCTCCTTTCACGATGAAGTTCTCCACCGCATCTCTGCGAGGCCAAATCCTTGGTGTCTCGCCGCCAGGGACATCAAAGTAGAAGTATTCACCCATGTTATCAAAGCTCTTAAACGAGCTTCGTAACTTGACTGCGCGGAGTTTGGGAAACTGGCCTGCTAGGCGCTGGAAGGTAGAGGTCCAACTACCAAATGCGAGCTCGATGCGTGAGAGGCTTATGCGTCTTAGGGTATCCCTGTGACGAAGTAACAGGCCGACGACATCCTCCTCATCCGTCGTCACATTCGCTATTCCAATCTCCACAAGATGTGGCCAGTGGAGAGTAGAAGTAGTTTCGTCCAAAGTTGCTGTAACCTCCAGGTGGTCGTTCAGATAGCTTGTGGGGAAATTCAGTTTTAGGACACGTAACTCGGTCGCTGCTGCCAGGACTTCCTTGCAAAGCCCTGCTTCAAAGCACTCAGCCGCCTCCTCAAAGATCTCTGCGTCTTCATCGGCGTCTTCTTCGTCGCTCCAGGGCTGAATGCACATCCGCAGTCGATGCAGCGGGCGAACGGCATCCTTGAAGGCTTCATGATGTTGGGAATCTTGCATGAAGATGCGGTGCGATACTTGATCCAACGTCAGATCCCGCAGTCGTTTTCCACTGCTCACAGCCGCTCGTGCAATCACAGATAGTTGGTGTACACCTTGATCCTCCCATCTCACGTCACCGGTTGGATAGTTCATGGCGCCTGCGTAAGCCGCTGACCGGGTGCGCAATGGCTTCGAAGTCCCTTGCCAGAACATAAGAGATACGCTGTCCAGGTTCGGACAGCGCTCAAAGAGCTCTTTGAGGCAGAGCAAGTCGTACTCATCACTTCTGATGCGACGCTGCTGGGTGACTAATTGACAGTACCGCTCATAGGCTGTATGTAAGTCGTCCTCCGCCACAGCACATCTGCGGGCATTCGACTCCGCAAACTCCCTCCTCATGCCTCTTTTCCACTGTCGCTGGTATCGCGGATTTTCTGACCATTCTAGCCCAGGTGTTTCGTCAACTCGGAACCCACGGCCGGATGACGGAGTCACTCGCTCTCGTTCCCACTGCTCGTAGCTGATATCGTCCTCCTTAAAGCGATCTCCTTGAAAGTAGAGAAGCCATACTTTCTTCGAGAACACAGGATGCTGAGAGATCTCGCGAAGGTGCTGAAACTTCTCATGCTTATAGTAGAGTCCGACCTCATCTAGCATGTAGTCTGCGCCAATCGCGGCCAGATATTTACAAGTCAGACGAGCCGCGAGGATCTCCTCGGCGCTCAGAGATTCGGAAATATTGTGCAGTAGCTCTGGTGGGAGCTGGTCCAGCATACCGTGGGCCGGCGGCTTGAAGGGTAGTGCAGACTTTCGGCGAGGCATTGGATGAGGGAGCCGCAGACACAGCAAAAGCAGAGCGGTTGTCAGGCTGTATTAAGATTCGCGGCGTGTTGTTGCTGGTGTTGAACTGCAGGTGGAAAGCTGACAGTCTCATGTTGACGCGATGCGCATTGGCCAGCTGACGTCAGCCTTCGCGCTAGCGACACGACGGGGAGTCTCAACACGTGAGGAACATGTTTCCTTTTCTCTGCTTGACCGTTCATGACCCATTTGCGATCATGGTCGGCAGAAACCTCGCCAACGTCAAAATAGTGTCTTCACCAATCTCTGGGAATGGCGTCTTCACGACCTCCGGATACGAATGGGGTGGTGGACTCATTCGGCGTGGAAGAGAGCGAGAGAGCAGTACTACTGGTAGGCAATGTTACCTTCTCGCAGGCGGCCTCCGTGACTGACGGGCCCAAAGGTCATGTTCGGTGGTCCGCACGTCGAAGTCCGGATTCTGGAGAGCATCGGCGATAGTGTCGAAGTGCCTATATCGTACATCAACAACACCGACCTCTTTGACCGGCGACAACAACTTCTGGATGAGGAATGCTGGATCATCTGTGACTGCGAACCTTGTCGCCAGGGTCATGCCGCAAGTCAAGAGACGTATTTATCTCGTGTGGGTGTTCCAGACGCAGCACATCTCCGCGTGGCCGATGACCTTGTTCAAGCCCTGGAGTTCGACGACGGGTACGAAGAGATCGTCTAGGGGAGCTCATTGCGCGAGAAACGACCAATGCTTTGCCGAATCAGGCGTATGTGGCAATCGAGATGTCGAAGCGGGAGGACAAGCCCATCGAAGAAGCTGCAAAACGACTCAACGTAGCTACATATGTCCCCTTAACGAGTCGAATTTGGCCCACGCATCGAGCGCCACTCCCTGAGCTACACGAAAGAGCCGTCAAAGCTCTTCTGGCGGCAGACCGGATACAGGGTACCTTCATGTACGCCATACACCAGCACATCCTCATCGATCCAGTGGTGTACCCCAGGAATTTCACCCTATGCGCATCGCTCACATGTGGCTGTTCTCGGCTATCATCCAGTAAATCATCGAGGGGCAGCACGGAATGGTCGAAGACTTCGCGAGGAAGGACATAGACTTTATGCTGCTGTATCTGGGCTTGTTGATGGAAATAAGGGAACAAGTACCGAAAAGCCATGGCCGAGAATCCATCTTCGGCAAGCTCATAGAGAGGTCGTGGACTCACCTCACGGACGAACTCATTCAGCCGGTACCAGGACTCAGCAAAGTGCAGTAGATCACCATCTTGAAAAGCAGCGTCGGCAAATGTGGTCTAAGATGCAGACAGTCGCCAGAGACTTGGAGAAACCAGCTCGCGAGATGCCTCAGCCGGCTCAAGCAGGCGGTGCTTCCGAGGCTGCCGTGAGACCAACGGAAAGTCATACCGAAGAGAGCGCGCGCTCCAGCGACGAAGACGACATGTACAGCAGTAAGGAGGACGATGACCCCATTGGAGCTGTCTCAGTTCATGGAGGGTTGCAATGGAAGATTCGCTAGCAGTGTTCGCTGGACGCTGACCTTCCGGAAGTCAGGAACATCCGGGAACATGTCATCAAGCACCCGTATCAGTCCACAGTGGTAGAAGTCTTCTTCTTACGCTGAGCGCTCACCAGCGCTTCGATATGCCCTCACTAGAAGGATGCACACGACGGGTTGAGCTGATTTGCTATCGCCGATCTGTCTAGGGTATGGCACCTTGAATACTCATCGCAATAGCAAAGAAGCCCTAACGATACGTTGATACGCTCAAATCAGCCATCGCGAGCCTGTCGAGCCGAAGAGATACGCGTTTCCGAGGGAACTCTGGAGACCGTATGATTGGATGGCGGGGGGATGAAACATCCGCAGAGTCTAACCGATTATCCTGTACAGCAGGAGGCTGTTTCTGACAGTGTCGTACCCTGATCACGAGACCTCAACATTACGAATACAATACGAGAGCAGTTGAGTTCAGTCAATATGACTATCATGCCCCTGAAGCAGTAAACCGCGCCGACGCTAGTACGTTTCAAGAGAATCATGTCAGCTGTTCGCCCCGAGTTACTGGTTATCCTTGGCAGTCTGTTACCGTCAGGAACCTCACATGACTTCGACAAGGCTGCAAGCAGTCTGCTCTTACTATTGCGCTGACAGATCAGGCAGGTCCGCATATAGGCCTGTTGTCAACAGCACCCGTGGCGTGTTTCGAAGTCCCTCTCGCGTTCTCGACGTAAACATTGACACCTCCTGACTTGGTAAACATACCGGTAACATACACTCATCCGCCTCGTTTCTTAGCTATGGCTACTCCTCTCAACGACGGCATCGAGGTCAGGCCTTCTAATCTCTCTGGCCAGGGCGTCTTCACCACGAGAGCACACGGCGCTGGCAATGTTCTCCTATCGTTGGACCGTCCGTTGATTACCGCTGTCAACCCCCAGTACAGCACCAAGCTTTGTGACGAGTGTTTCAGCCACATGAGTCTTGCGATACCATTCAAAGATGCCAAACGCGACAAGGCCTTGCTCAAATGCAGCAAATGCAAGATCATCAGATACTGCAACAAGGTACTGAGACAACGTCTGAGGTTGACAAGTCGTAAGCTTTGTGCTGACCACCAGTTTAGGATTGCCAGAAAGCTGCCTGGAAGCGAGAGCACAAATACGTTTGTGACAAGCTGCTTCTTACGGCATCTTTCCGTGACAGTACATATGACGAGACGGCCAGTGCGGCAGACCAGATGATGCGAGGAATTAGGCGAGGAGACCCTGCCTTCCAAGCACTGCTGGAACTGGAGTGGGATTTTGAAAAGCTTCGGAATGCTCAAAGCGACGAAGAGATGATACGTTCGAATCAAGAGTTCGCCGACAGAATGAGTTCCCTGAGGTCCCTGGGGATGCCGGAATGGATGGGAGCGACATCGGAGGAGGTCATGAAGCACATGGGCATCGTAAGACATTCTTCCACGTTGTTTCGGACAAGTTCGACTGACATGGTGTGCAAAGGTCATGCGCAACTCCCTCCCGATCACAACATCTAGCCTCGAACACATTGGCATTGCCGTCGACCCTCTCGCCTCTCGTCTCAACCATTCCTGCCAACCAAACGCCGTGATGGTGTACGATGGACCCAAGCTGGCAGTCCGGGCCTCGGACCGTATGCCGAGTGGTACCGAGGTACTTGTGTCTTACATCGACAATGTCAGCTCGTTTGATGCGAGACAGCAGGCCTTGAAAGAAGAGTATCACTTCACCTGTGTATGCGAGCTTTGCCAGCAAGGCAGGCAGGCTCCTCGGGAGGCCTTCCTTCACGATGCCAATGTGGCCGCGAACATGGACTTCAAACGGGTTGACGATCTGGTCACTCACGTAAGTGACAAGCAGAGCAACCCTCGCTTTAAGGTCAACCGATTCGAGTCACCGCACGAGAGGCGCATAGCAGCACTGTCGAAATTGGCGGACCAAGCACTTCTTGATGCCCGGAGCGGTAAGACGACACCGAACGACGAGCCTGCCGAGATGCTTGCCGTTGCTACGGGAATCTTGCTGGGAATTGGAAAATGGCCAATGACGCTTGCGCCGATGCCGAAGTTGTACGTTGAGAGCATCCCCGCCGATGTGTCTGCGGGCATCCTGGATCGTGCCTTCAAGCAGGCTATGGTCCAGACATTCGTTATGGATCCGGAAGTGTACCGACAAGCGTTCCATCCTGAACGAGTAGCGCACATGTGGATGCTGGCAGGTGTTACGCGGGCATTGGTAGAGTATGAGGATGAGGTACCCATCGTCAATGAGCTGAAAGCCATGGACGTTGACCTTGGAGCGCTGTACGTATGCCTACGAGTGACACCCTGGGAAGATCTTTCGAAAACATCAGCTAACCTTACACCCATGTGCTTAGGTATATGGTCTCGTTGATGGACATGCAGCTGCAGATGGCGAAGAGTCACGGCCAACATTCGATGCTCGGGCGTCTCGTCACGTCGTCATGGGAGAGACATCTTCGTGAAGGGCCGGAGGTTACGCCGCTGGGATCATACAGCGAAGAGGTAACGATAGCGACAATGAGAGTTATGAGGCAGAGGACATGGCGGAAGTATGAGCAGCTGGCGAAGGACTATGCGAGGCAGAGTCGTGGGGTCACTGGGGTGGCGCAAGCCGCCTAACCAGGGCCAGACACCGCTCAGGGTTCTGTGCGAAACCAGCGACCAATGTAAACTAGCATACGGCGTTTGGAACAATTGTGATGCTGATCCTTTCGTTCCGACTCGCACCCGCTGTCCTGCCATTCTGCGATGGATGTATCAGCTCCCACCGCTAAGGCCAAAGCGAAGCACACTGAGGCTGCTGGTACGTTCGCAAGTCGCAATCATGTCCCTGCCGTAACCTGTTGGTAACGTGTAACAGCATAGCCTACCCGGATACTGACACGCCTTGACAGCGGCGGTTCGTATGTCATACTGAGCTATTCCGCTACAACGCCAGTGGACTTGATAGCCTCCTCCCAGTCCTCCAAGAGCTTCAGCGTATCCTCAAAATCCTTCTTCACCGCCGCGAAGGCATCACTGCCCATCGGCATGAACAGCGGCAGAGCCTTGCCTTTCGCCAGTCCCTCACCCTTAACCAAATCGACCGTAAGGCTCACAACTTTGGCGAGATCGCCTGGCTGGTTACCATGTAGCTTGGTCCGAACTCTGCCCAGAATTGCGCCAAAGGCTCGTAGTCTTTCGACTGCTTCCCTATGTCAAGTTTGTGTGGAGCTGCGATGTCCGTTCGGGGATGTCCAGGATTGATGGTGAGCGTCTTAATGAAGCCGAAACCGGCAACTTCCGCAGTGAAGTGACTTATAAGTCGTGCAGTGATCCCTTGAGTTCGATGTTCAGCAGGCCAGTGCGTACGCAGCCCCTACGGTCGAGAGCCGCTTTAGAAGCGGCATAACCGTGCGCATACGGCTTCCATACGCTAACAGCGTTCTCGAGTGTCAGCACTTCAATCGAGCAGGTGCCCAAAGCATTACCACGTTGTGGCGCCATGATCATGTCACTGACGCCCATGATACGCATCTCAAGCGGCATGCGCTGCGGACACTTGTCGCTGTGCTGGTACCTTTGAGGATAGCATCCCACCAAGCTCTCTGCACGAGGGTGTAGTCCACCTTGCCTGGCTTGTCCTTCGACGGCTGGAGCGGCATCTCGACTTCCATGTCCCTCACTCGAACGTTCTGGATTTCACGCTGGAAGTGCAGGGCATCCGGCAAGGGTGTCTTGATCGCGTTCTCGTTCTCCTTCACTTCGGGTAGGTTGAGCATGGCGAAGCGGGAGAAGAGTGTTGCGGCAGCTTCGGCAATACCGGTGACGTTGACCAATTTGTCAAGCACGGGAGCGTACTGGAGTACGTTCAGCGTGAATGTCTCGACAAACGCGAGGAAGATTGCAGGGTCAGAAGGCCACTGCTTCGCGCCAGTAGGGTTCATTGTATTCTTCCAGCAGTTGACCCAGGCAAGGTCACTGTATGGGAACCAGAACTATTCGGCACAGTAGTCATTGTTTGCATGATCTTCGAAAGCTTCCTGTGCGCGCTGCTTCTCCTCTGGCGTGAGCGGCTTAGCAGGACGAAGAGCAGGCGGTATTTCATCATCCGACATATCTGGCGGTGGTGGGATAGCTTCGATGACGGGAAGCTTCATTGGTCTCATCTCGGCATAGGTCATTGGGTCCAATTCCATTGTGATATGCGTGACGACGCCCATAACGCCGAAACTGCCAGCAGCGGCTTTTAGCTGGGCTGGGTCGCTGACGCTTCGCAACTCTCCATTAGCGTCCACGTACTCGATCTTGCGAACCAGATCGCTGATGGTCTTGTTCTTGGCCCCTGCGCCGTGGCAGATAGGCGCATTGCTGCCACCGATCGTGATCTCCACCATAATGACGTTCATCGGCATCGTGACCTTGCCGTTCTCTACGCAGAACCTCCTCAGGCGCTCATCTGTGACACCGGATCCCATGCGGACAAGCTGTTTTCCGTCCGTGGTCGGGTGGCCTACGAGCTCGATTGTTTGGAGCTCGTTGGGTGCGACTCAGCAAGTGGCAAAGCTGCGGTGTTCGGTAGCTTGCTAGCGGTATCGACAGGCAGCACGGAGATAAGAAGCTGACCATTGCGACCGAATACGGGCGACCAAGAGTGGCGATAACCAGAGCAGCGGACGCTCATATGGTGTGCTTTGGCGTAGCGAACAATGCGCTGTACCGCAGCAGAGCTTGTAGGTACACAGGTGTATTGCGGCACATTCTGGACCGTGCGGCCCCAGTTTTGAAAGACGGCGTTGCTGTAGACAATAACGATGTGGTGCTCGCCGCCGAATAGATCCATGAACGACTCCGCGAAACGATGGGCGAAGGCGCGAAAGCCGTGCTTGGGATGGTGGTCATCGTCGCTAAGACCTTGAACATGGTAGCCAGAAGCGCTGATATGAGCGCGAGGTGCTGCAGATAGATGCGCCAGCTCTTCGCGGCAACCAAGACCGGGGCCCATGACGAAGCCGTCCGCCATCTTTTCCGCCTCGAATCCTTCCATAAATCCTTCGATGCGTTGTTGTTCGTCGGCGGTGTGCTTGCCCAAGAGATCCTGGTAGGTCTGATCCGGAGCCGTCTTGAAGACGTTCAACAGGCGTCGCATGAAGAGGAAGCGATCGACGTCGATATCGGGAGCCAGATAGTCTTCCAGCAATGCTTGCATTCCGGGCAGATCTTTCTTGCTTAGATCGCTATTGTTAGCGAGGGCATCTGCAATGAGCTTGATGCGCTCGTCCACGCTTCTGTCTGAGGCATGTTGAGAGGACATTGGAGGTGGATCAGGGCGTTCAGCTTACCAAAGCAGTAGAGGGATTAGTGAGTCGTCAGTTGCTGTCGGTGTTCCCGCGTAGTCTGCCAATTGCGGTATTGATAAGAAAGAAAATGGAAGGAAACCTAGAGCCTTCATATGCCCTTGTGGTTGCCTCCTCAGCCTTGCGACGTTCGCGATGGGAGGGTGGAATGACAGCTGCACGCGAGTTCAGCTGGCGGCGTGAACGTTGAAGGCGTTTGCAGCTGAGCGTAGACGACAGCCTCGAAGGCGTCGAAGGCGATAAGACTGGCAGCCATCTCTCCATTCGAGAGCTCGAAGGCAGCCACTCGAAGTTGACAGGTGCAGACCTGTTGTCAGCCCACCGGTCTGATTCCCACACCGCTTTCAGCTGTGCCTAGCTCGACAGCCACGCATTTGACTTCCTTCATGTTAATGCAAATGAAACGCCATAGTAGATCTCGTGCGATGGCAGAGAGAGTCAAGAGATCTGTTGTAAATCGAGATCGCGATACTGCGGCGGCAAGGCGTCAGTCATGGGGCGGCCCGGTACAACTTACTCTGGTAACGGACACCAAAAGCGCCATCAGCGGTGGCAATCGCTTTCAGCACATGAGCTTGGAGTTCACGTAGCTGTATATCCACAACATAGTTCGGCGAACGAAATAAGACTCTGAGAAGAAACTGACCAGACACTCCACCCCTAAATCCAAGCATGTCCGACTGAGTCAAAGGAGCATCCTGAATCTGCTTCGAAACCAGAAGACGCGGGAGTATAATGAGTCCTTCCACTGCTAGACCTCGATTGTCCAACGGCTGAGATGGAGGCGCACACCAGTATTCCCCTCGCCATGGTAGTCACAGATGTCTTACGAGCACATACTGGTATGTGGTCGTAGAGGCGCCTCGGCGGAATTGATGATCGATTTCGAGCCTCATGTTTGCACGCCTTCATCACATAAGTGGTTTTTGGCCTATACTCGAACGTCGACTGCAATGGTTCGTCAATTGCGGCATGTCATTCTGCGCCAGGCCTCCTCGAACATCTGCAAGCGGCCGATCATCCGCATTGCATCATCTGGCCGCTCGATATGAATTGTATGGACGGTACATCAAGGGGTGACGCCCAGGCGATAGGCTTTCGATCTCCGGACAAGTGCCTTGGAAAGCTCTGCGATAGCTATGCAAGCCGTATCCGGCACATCGCGGTTACCGCTGAGCCTCCATAACGTGAAGCGTAGAGCGAACACACTCACTTCGCCGTGCGTCATATTGATCCTCGGTAATGCATCAGGTTCCCGGCTTCGATAGCAACAGCGCAGGCAAGAGCAGTATAGATGGTCTGCGCATATCTAAAACCGATGGGCTTACAAGCAAGCTTGTCTCCGCCCTTGGTGTAGTCGGGTATAAGCTGAAGTCGGGCGCCCACGTCGTCGAGGACATGGCATCAAGTATCATAGACTCTGTCCTTCGAGCCAGAGTCGCAGCTTTTGGCGTACTTTTCCGGTGGTGTGCGCCCTTTGCATTGCACCAGACCGTTGACAGTAACACACGGTCTTTACTTCGTTTGACTCCGAGTCTTTCGTCTTGGGTGTGATATCGAAAAAGTACACCAACTTGGCATCGGTATCACAGCGTCGCTGTCCATATCCGGACTATTTCATCGCCGAACAATCACCAGCGGCCGGACATGGCTTTATGAGGCATTGGCAGAAGAACAACGCGTTAAGACCCTGTTGTCGATTGTCAAGAAGAGACGGAGTACGAAAAGTTTGGAACTGTATGAGCCGTAGGGCTGAGCTCGGAAGATGCCGAGACGTCGCGCTAAGACATCGTTCGCGAGCCACGATTGCGCATGCACGCCATCTCACCAGTCACCACACAAACATCGCTGCTCTCACGGCCATCTTGACCCTCCGCAGTGCTACTAGTAGTAGTGTCGACGATACACCGGATACCCATAATCTTCTCGAGGTCACCGTTCAGCATCTCCAAAACCGCCTGAGCGCCACCCACCGCCATACGATCGCCCAACATGCGGCTCCACCTCCTCACCCTCCTCGCCGCCCTCTCCCCATACGCCCTCGCCGACGTCGAGTTCACAAGCCCAGCAGCCGGCGCATCGATCCCAGCGGGCACAATGATCATCAAATGGCAAGACTCCGGCACCGCGCCAGCCCTGTCAACATTCACAACCTACACCATCTCGCTCATCGTAGGCGGCAATGACGATACCACTCAACTGCCCCTCACCACCCTCGCAACATCACAGCCCTTCTCCACTGGGAACTCTATCTCGGCCGACATAACGCCCGGCCTGGCAGGTCCGACGCAGAACGGATTCTTCCTGCAGATAACATCCGTCTCATCGGAAGGAGGCACCGTCATCAACTACTCGGACCGCTTCACACTCACAGGCATGACCGGTCAGACACCCGCAGCATACGCAGATGCCGTCACAGCGCTGGGCGGCGCAACAGCAGGACCCGCGGGCGTTAACAACGTGAACACTGGCAATGCCGCTGGCGACGCAGCGGGCGATGCAGGAGCTGGCGCCGCAACTATACCGTACGGGATGCAGACGGGTCTTACAAAGTATGCTCCCATGCAGCCGGTGCCGGGGACGAAGATCACGGCCAAGTCGTTCACACCCCTGAATCCGACTAGTGCGGTGACGATTGCGACGACGTTTCTGCCCCTGCCTAGCATTGTTACGACCATCACGGCGTCGCAGACGTTTAGTGTGTCGAGCATGGAAAACACTGTAAGCCATACCATTCCTGATTGAACCGAGTGACACACGCTAACTTCATACTAGGCTGCTGCACAAGCTCAACCGTCAAACGATATGGCTAGATTCTTGGCACGGTGGAAGGACTAGAAGTCGATCACCTTTCAGGCGCTCTTGGGGCCATGATGTCCGCATTTGCATTATATGGCGTTAACATGGGACTAGGCGTTCAGGACTGTACAGCTAGCTAGGTCATGACAGGCAGAGGAGGCATAGCCATTTGCAGCTACATACTACGAGAACATACATTTGCCATAATGTAATTACCGTGACAATCGATCTTTTTTTGCCAAACTTGTTCGTGACTGCCGATGTGAGATGCTTGAATGTTATTGCAACCATTGAGAAACATGTTTCTTGCCCGAATTAGTGGGGCAGCCAAACCAACGACCTCGCTTCCTCACCAACCCACTTTCTGTCCACCAGCTCTCACGACCATGAGCAAACCCATAGCAAACCCCAACTTACATCCACCGCCCTCGGGCAAGTATCCAGCAAAATCACACGCTCGCCGTGTTGCGACATGGATCGCCGAAAATGGCGGGCCAAAATCCGGTGTCATCTACCTCGAGGGCCAGTCTACGAAGATGACTGAAGTATGTTAGGAGAATCGCACACGCCTGATCCGGTGCTTGCTCCGTCGAACATAGCTGACTGGTAGCTCAGGATGATGATACGGCGAGCCACTTCCGGTAGGCACGACCCTGGCCTCCTCTTCTAGCGTGGTGACTGATATTGAAACGACAGACAGCGACGACACTTCTACTACCTTAGCGGCTGCGATCTTCCAGACTGTTTCTTCGCCTACGATATCGTTGCCGATAAGTCGATATTATGGATACCGCCCGTGGACCCGGAGTATGTGATGTGGGCCGGCATGCCTCTCTTACCCAAGGAAGCCATGGAGCGATACGACATCGATGAAGTGCTCACGACTGACGAGCTGAAGTCCGGTCAATCTCTTGTCAAGATGCTGCAGAAACAGCAGACCACTGTAATGGTAATGAAAGACCGTGCTGACCTCGCCATCTTCCACGCCGACAATCTCCAGCAACACAAGCCCTCGATCGACTACGAATGGGCTCGAAAAGGCGTCGAAGCTTGCAGGGTAATTAAAGATGACCACGAGATCGCTATGATACGGCACGCCAATATCGTCTCCTCCTACGCCCACAGACAGATACTAGCCTCCGTGAAACGAGCAAAGAATGAGCGGGAGCTCAACGCCGTATTCGTAATGCACTGCCATGCCAACGGCTGTCGCGAGCAAGCCTACGGATGCATATGTGCGAGTGGGACGAATGCGAGTACGCTGCACTACGTGCACAACGATATGCCTCTTACCGGCCGCTTGAACTTGCTGATCGACGCTGGATGCGAGTACAACTGCTACTGCGCGGACATCACTCGCACCTTCCCGCTCGATGGGAAGTTCACGAAGGAGAGTAAAGAGATCTACGATCTTGTTCTGAAGATGCAGAGCGAATGCATGAAGATGATCAAAGCCGGTGTCCTTTGGGAGGATTGCCATATGCGTGCTCATACCGTCGCCGCCGAAGGTCTTCGTGAGCTCGGCATCCTTGACAGGCAGCTTTCCACGGAACAGATACTGGATAGCAAGATCACGACCCGCTTCTTTCCTCACGGTTTGGGGCATATGCTAGGAATGGACACCCACGACGTTGGCGGAAACGCGGATTACGAGGACCCTAATGAGTTCTTTGCTTATTTACGCATTCGCGGGAGGCTGCCTGCTGGGGCTGTGGTGACGAATGAGCCGGGCATATATTTCCGGCAATTCCCGCTCGAGCAGGAGTTGAAGGATGGGAAGTGGGATGGTGTTGTTGATCAGGAAGTACTGAAGCGGTATTGGGATGTTGGCGGCGTGCGGATAGAAGACGATATCTGGGTGAAGGAGGGTGGGTATGAGAATTTGACTACGGTGAAAAGTGATTTGGAGTATATCGAGGCGGCGGTCAGCGGTGGGGATTGATACGTATGCGCTGCAGAGTGGGCAGTGGATACGGAGACTTGATGATGGGAGAGAAAGGACGGATTTGTGTTGAGGTGGTAGTGACATCTTCGGCACAGTCCTCTTTCAGCTTCACCCTCACCTTCTCTGTTGTGGTGAAAAGTTGTACGTCATGCTCAGGAAGACATGCCGGGCAGTGAGCCTGCGTACTTCAGGTGTCTTCAGCGATCCATTTATATCTGGCGACGTACGTACACTGCTTCTGAATAGCTGCGCAGGCGCCCTTTCGTGGGGAGATGCGCGAGTAGGTTTGCCGAGATGGCAAAAGCAGGTAAAGTGTTGACTGGATTGCGTATACCGTACAGCAATCATACTCATAAGTCCTCCTCCGAAGAACTCCAATAGGCTCCTGCGACAGACGGGGAGTACGTGGCGCCGAACAGGCGGGATCAGTCAAGATCTGGGATGAGGCCTTCCATCTCCTTTAGATCGTACCCAAGCTTCTTGACCGCTTCCGTGGCCTTCTCCTTTCGAAGCTTAGCGGCATCTTCTTCGCTCGCGAGCACAAAGTCATGCTTCAGTAGCTTCATGCCGGCTTTGACCTTGTACTTGGCTGCCATTCCCTCGTCAACCGTGCCCAGATCGACGATCAAGGAGTCTTTGACACCGAATACTGGATCAGACGTTTCATACGGATCACCGCGTGGATACAACGCCGTCGTAAGCTTGTCATACCCAGGCTTTTGCATCATGAAGTGCACATGTCCAGGGCGGTTGGGATGTCGGCCGAGGGTCTTGAGCATTGCGCCTACGGGGCCGTCCATGGGAATCGGGTATGGTACAGGCACCACAGCGGTGAAATAAATGATGCCGTTCTTGTCACTCCGCAGTACTGCTCGGCCGTCTGGGTGTGTGCGGTTGGGGTTCTGGACATCGTAGAAGCCGTGGGAGTCTCCTTCCCAGATGTCGCAGAGAACGTCGTCGATTGGCTCGCCTTTTGTGTTCTTGATTGAGCAGAGGACGAATAGGCGCTCGGCGTCTGGGTCTTCGTGGAGGATGTAGCCGCTGTCGGTCACGGGTGCGTCGTGGGTGTGGAATGGGCCGAGGACGGTGCCTTCAGTTGCTGCGCCGATTCGGGGGTGGTCGATTGCGTCGACTAATAGACTGAGACCGAGTGTGTCTGATAGCAGGATTACTTCTGCACGTAAGTCATCGGAGATCTGACAGCATCTCGTGATAAAGTCAATGCCCGTTTGCCACTCATCGGAGCGTAGCCGTGTTTCTCTCGCAAAATCGTGTAAGTGTGAGACCAGGCGGTCGAAGATGTAGCGGGTCCTGGCGTCTTTGCATTGCGAGTTCAGGATCTTGACGTTCTCAGTGATGTTGTCTGTGGTGAGGTCCTTCATTGGCGGTGGAGGCCCGTCCAGAGGCGCACATCTTTCGGTACCATTGGCTGTGCCGGCTCTGCTGGCTACGGACTGTTCTACGGACACCATGCTGGATGTTGCGGCAACGAATTCAGATTTCGAGGAGGGGATACTACTGGCTTTGGAAGGGGAAGTGATGGTATTGACAACTCCATGTTTTGCATGTATCTGGAAAGTGTATCTGGTGGATAGTCCGGCATTTGACGTTCGGTAGCTGCAATACACAGTCAGCAGGCGGAAGAGTCCCGTCCGGTTCTGTTCGCCTCAGTCCATCATCACTAACCGTGTTTACAATTGGCATCGAGAGATTCCCGCTACGGATCCTGTGTGGTCATTCTGTACATCTCAGACTGACAGGTGCCCAGTCTTTCATGGACGAGAAGCCAAGTGGCTGCGCGTTGATTGCTGACGATCCACCGCAACATTGAGACGCACCGAATCCAGCGGTCATGCCCATGGCAAGCGAGAGCGGCCAATGGCCAGACGGGGCCCGAGCAGCGATAGCCGTCACCATAGACAACATGGGAGAAGCAGCTGATCTCGACCGGAACCTCTGGCCGGCGGACCAGCCCATCGGCTCACATTACTCCGTCACAGAGGTCATCCCGCAGATGCTGGACATCCTGAAGAAATACCAGATGAAAGCGACCTACTTCATCGAGTCCTGGAACATGAACGTCTACCCAAAAGCCATCACAGACGACATCGCTAAAGCCGGGCACGAAGTAGCTTGGCATGCCTGGCGTCACGAAGCATGGAGTAAGCTCAAAGACGCAGAGACAGAGCGAGCGAACATCGAGCGGAGCTTTAGCGATGAGGGGGTCGGGCAGTTCACAAAGACCGGCGTGCTGGAACCGTACCGCGGCTTCCGACCACCTGGCGGCATCATCCACGGCGAGCGAACGCTGAAGTTGTGTAGAGCGTACGAACTGGACTACATCAGCCCCGCGGGCCACAATGCAGCCCTCGTACCCATTGAAGGCGGGAAAGACAGTATCGTGGTTCTGCCCTTTAGGTGGAGTACAGTAGATGCCTACTACTACATGGCCACCTTCGCTGGACTCCGGAAGATGAAGGGAGAGTTCCCAGAGGAGCCTCAGAGCCCCGAACTCTTCGTCAAGAAGATGAAGGAGCAGATTGACGAGGTCATCGAGAAGGGCGGCTATCTGTCAGTGCTGTGCCATCCGTTCCTTACCGATGAAGCGGAAAGGCTGCAGGCAGCGGAGGAGATCTACAAGTATCTTGCAGAGAAGCGAGACAAGGGCGAGGTATGGCTTGCGAGGTGTAGAGACATTGCAGACTGGATCAAAGGGCATCCTGCTATTGTTGGTGAGGATCCGGGATGGGATAACTCGAGCTGGAGGTAACGCTGAGATTATTGATGTGGGTGTATTTGTTCCGCTTGCTTCGCCACTTCGCCTGCACCCTGTGATTGCTGTGAGGTCACCTAGGTGTTATAGATCGTTCTTGGGAAATCCATATGTATCCCATCTGCCTCTCCGGCAAATCATGTGGAAGCACTTCAGCAAAGCTCGTTGCACTTAGCCGACCGAGAGCCGTCGCGAACTCCGCCTCCTTCCTCTCCATGGGTGCAGTGCTATCACATCAGACTTTGACTCTCATACCACGGAGGGGCGTAATAACGGGTTCTCGTATGAATTATGTATTATGGCTTCCCAAATTCACTTCAGAAGGCCGATCATTACAGCTCGCAAATAGAGGATATGCCTGGGAAGCGTCCATGAACACGACCCAGAGCAGAACGGTCAGGACTGCCTCGACGACCAGGCGGGTGTCTTGAGAACGCCCCTGAAATCCCACCAGTTGGCGCCAAGTTTCCGCGGATTCGAACCTAGCATTGATTATTTGATGCGCCCATTCGAGATTTGACTGCAGGAGTACGCAAGTGCTGCTTCGTACTGGTGGTTCAAGGCCCAGCGTTCCGTTATAGACCAGCAAAATTCTTGACTCTTCTCATCCGCCAGAACGGCGGAGATTCGGTGTCCGTTACCTTGATATCGAGCTCGAGACTCACGACTTCGTCACCTTTGTCTACTCCTTCAGTTGTGACGTTCAAAACACGAGTCGACACAGTGATCTTGTGAGGTAGTCCTGGATGGGCGAAGCGGGTTCGAAGCTTGGTGCATATGTGATGATCATCACCTAGTTTGCCAGCACCGGACGGTGAATCGAGTATGTTGTAGCATCTTGGACGCGGGGCTACCCCGTAATATGTACGGGGATCTTCGCTCGCCCAGTCCAATTCATCCAGTTGTATTGTAAATTCGTTGGGTGCTCCAATGTCCGACCACCTGACCATGAAGACAAAGAGCGGACGATCCTTGCTGCGAGTATCCGGCTGACGTTCGAACATTATTACGATCAAGCTGCGGGGGAAGTATCGCCGGTCCCAACCGCGTGGTCTATCGAACTTGCGGGCGCAGAATTCCCCGGGGCCACCGGCTCTCAACGCGGAAACCAAGCTCTCATTGTCGGATGTGCCATCTTGAAGCACGTTCGTCGGCCAGTACGGACATTCCGCCAGGGTCTGCTCGCTCAGCCGTATCTGAAATCGCTGCGTCGGGACGGAGTCAGGATAGCTAGGAGCTGGCTGCACAGGATGCAGCACGGGGAAAGGAGGCCTCCAATCAACTTCGGTGAAGACTTGCGGAAAGTACATCTGCCAAAGCTCCCCGTCATCATCTGTCGTCCCGAGGAAAGAAGTATGGATGCGTGCAAAGCGCCCATCGCCAACCTGCCTAATCATGATGGTGATCATTTCGGCTTTCGATGTGGACGGCGAACAGGGTAGTAGAGCAAGCTTGTCATTCTCGGCAAGAAATCTCTGATACCTGGTACGTCTCAGATTCCAATGTGGATCTACTCGTAGCTCAATGCTCAGGCCTTTGTTGGTCATGCCGAAGGGCGGACTGCCGGATTTCTGTACGTACGGAGAAATGTGGGCGCAGTCTTGAAATGCTTGTGGGCCATCAGCCAGCAACCCGTGCAAGTCAGTCTCTGAAGCTTCGGCCATCACGCCCGCGTCCTTCCAGGCAAATAGCGTGTGATCGTCGGTTGATCGCAGTATCTCTTCCTGGAGGCGTATAAATGCTCGTTTGCCCTCTCCGTAGAGTAAGGGAATGTTGACAGAGAACAAGCCAATAAGACAGTATGCGATGTCTTCTACCCGCAGCGTTTCTCGCTTTGCGGCCCAAGACATTCGCCGTGCTATGCTCGTGCTAGACACAGAACGCAAGCCTTGCAGAACGTCCTCCGGGATTCCAGTAACTCTCGAAACCTTTGGTGCCAGCTGACGCTTGTTGCCAAGGTGGGTCCAGTCCTTGGATAGGAAATGAAGGTCCTTTGGGGCTAACAGCTCCTGCAAAGTCCAGCCTCTGGTAAACCACGCGCTCGCAGCCAACTGCGCATCGAAATCTTCTGCGTCCGTATGGAGAGTAACATCTTCGAGATACGAGTAGCACACTACCGCATCCCTGTACCATGCATACATAGAGTTGATAGCCTCCGAAAGCTCGGCACTGCTGCTCTTGTCAATGCAGCACGTATCAATCCAGACGTAGTTGAGCTTGTCATGCCTCGTTCGTAAGATCGTGCCGACGACCTTACTGTACCCAGCCTTGGAAGCGGCAGTCTTGTTCATCACGTCGGCGAAAAGCACCTCCTCGGCCTTCCAACGGTGTGATAATATAGCATAGCGAGGAATGGCGCTGCCCTCGAAGGTGGCGAGGGCGAGGGAGCCGTTGTCGATGTCGCAGTTTGCGATATCTAGGAGATGCATGATGAACACTCTGCACGGCTCACATCAGCCAGACAGGGTCTGAATAGTAGGTAGTTAGCGGGTGATGGGCGAGATCAGTAAGGTCGAGAGGAAAGGCTGATGATTTGAGGCTGAGGCTGAGCAAGGAGCTGCGCGCATGACGCCACCAGGTGATGGCAGGCAGCGCAAGCTCGCGTGCGACACATCATTCTCATAAGAACGCTCGCTGTACTGTGAACGCGTTCAAGATGATGGATGGCGGCAGGAACGAGATGTTTGGTGGCGCGGCGGTGTCACAATGCGAGTTGATGAGGTGATGGGCAGTACTGTAGTGTTGTAGTGAACTGGAAACTGTCTCGGCAGAACTCGTCCGCATTTACCCGGGCGGAGGAGGAGTGCTTTCACACTTCACCTTGTCTTCGTTTTGTCGATTGCACTCACATCGAACGTCTATACTCTTACTACTATGGGCGGCGGAACGGTCACGTCCTTGGTATCTTTATGTCGCAATGCTTTCCGAGCTTCGTGCTTCTCCACCCTACAGCATGGTGCCCTCATTGGAGACTGAAACGACAACAACCAGCGAGACTTCGCGGGCGTACTCTTGGTTGTTCCGGAGAATCGTCAACCATTGCGCCCGCCACAAGGTATACATCGATACTGCACAGGTCCGCTGCAGGGGAAGCATGGAGTCGGGTCGAGGGAATCTGTTCTGGTCTAGCGTGAACTCCACACGGTGCATTCACAGAAGAAGGTTTATACTTAGCTAGCCACGAACACGATCCCATCTGCTGAACTAACAACCTCAACAACAACTGCAGGCCGTTTTAGACGCCATCTTCTTGGCTCATGGCTCTTTTCTAGTAGGCTACTATTCTCACTGCCGTACGATCATGATTCGCCGATTGAGCCGCGCTGACGCCCCAGATCTGGCAGTCACGATGTACAGCATGCAGGAGGGGAAGTCCTTGCCTCTTTATCAAACTTTCACACCCCAGCTGAATATGAGACTGGGCAACCGATATGAGCGTTCGCGGAGATAACAATCTCCTTGTGACAACTCCAGGCGTCTTGTCGCGCTTCTCTTCGGCCCATATGTCGATTGAGTCTGCTCGTTTCCGAACATCCAACTCAAAACATGCCTTTGTGGTTTGCTGCTCGGCGGTGAACCTCAGCGGTGAGACAAGGATGGTAGGAAGGACTTCGCATTCAGACGACCGTAGATCATAAGTACCTTCAGTATGCCTCTTATGTTCTACATAGCCCACCTCCCTTCGCTATTCTCCCGCTTTGTGAATGGCAAAAGAGCTTGCTCTATCATGCTCATAGTTCCATAGCTTCCCGCATGATCATGACTCGCCGGCCTATCCGCGTAGACGCCCCAGATCCGCCAGTCACGATGTACAGCATGCAGGAGATTTTGCCTCTTCTTCAAAGCTTAACATGCCAGTTGAATATCTCGGTGCTTAGTGGTCGCCATGGACAGGAGAATCCTTCATATGCTGCGTCCGATGACGTTTGGTCTTGAAGTCTCTGCCACAGTCGCACAAAATAATCGGCTTGCTAGATGACGCCCCAGTCTTGTTCACTATCAGCTGTTGCTTTGGCGCAGGTATTGTGGCGGCTCCAGTAGTGGGAGCTGGTGTGGCCATCGCCCTGGGTCCGCCTGCACCTGCAATGAGGCTCGGGAGCGCGGCTGCAAGGGAGCTCGAGGCCTTCGCCGCCTGCTTCCGCTTCTGCCTCTTGTTGCCCTCTGCCGTAATGGGCCTCGGCTGCGATTTCGGTTTGGATGGAGTGAGACCTGTGTTCTCACTTGCGTCTACAACGTGCGAATCAGTCGCGATCGACGTTAGTAGGCTCATATATGCTGAGGGCTTTGCAGCTTCCGCCTTGGTCTTCGCCTTCCGAGTTGTTGAATTGCGCGAGCTCGCCGACAACACCTTTACGGCCACTCCAGTTCTCTTCTTGGGCTTCTGGCCAGGTTGCAGGTACCGCCGAGCTCTAGGAGCGAACACTTTCTTCTTTCCCGTGGGCTGATACGCTGGAGCCCCGGACTCTTCCAGCCGCTGCCTGGTCTCGCCATCCACATGCTCAATCCAGGTGCCGTCCTGACGTGCCTCGTACGTGCTCACTAGCAGGGGCAGAGCTTCAACATCCTGAGCGCAATATGCCAGTACGGCTGCGACAGGCGGTCTCCGATCGAATATTCGTACCCGCCGCCGGCCTTGGGATCGAAGAGGGCCTTGACCTCAGCCTTGCGCGCGAGGAAAGCCGCTTTTGCCGTCGGTGTTATAGCAGAGTCGAGCTCGATGCACTTAGCGAGTCCAGCTACCACGACTCTGGGCGTTGTGCGAGCTGCCAACCCGAGAAGCTGGATGTCACGGACGTTGGTGAGAGCGGTGCCGAAATGGCCGTACAGCGCATCTGAGTTGTTTCGGACGTCGAAGAAGTATTTGCGGCTACTGTTTGACTCTAAAATATTTTTCAACGAGTTGCTGTTCGTGCGAGACATTGCGAAAGCCGATGCTCCAAGAACACAGATGTCGACCAGGAAAGTCCCGAGTGGTCTGGTGGTGTGTACCTAAACCCACGATACGGATCCTTGCCGCGAGAGATTGACACCTTCGACGTCGACGTAAAGGTTGCCGCCTGCTGAGTCGGTGATGGCCAGGCTATCCAGCATTCGGAGTACGCTCTCCTCGCTGTCGACGATGGTATACGTAGATCCGCCCGTGTTTTGGGCGTTGGTGTCGTTGCTTCCGATGTCGAGCAAGCTGAAGGAGCTGACAAGAACCGTCGCAGCCATTGCGTCCATTTCGCTCTTGTCGATATGAATGTCCTTGAACGCTCCCTCAGAACAGCTTTTAAGTTCAACGAAATCAGAACGAGCAATGTCAGAGAAAAGTGGCTAGGCCCGTCACCGAAATTGAGCGTCCTACAACCCGAACCTTGAACATCTGATCGCCGCCTCTACTCAAGACCTCTGATAGTGCTGTCCGTTTGATGTGACTCATTGGAAAGGTCTATGCTGCGGAAATGCGCATCTTGCTACCCCTGAGCCTGCTGCAGGAGAGCGTGTAGCTCCCTCGATTCAGACAAGGCTCCGCGGAGCGTTGGTAGCTTTCTCCCTACGCTTCATCAGCATGGCCATGGCAAGGTGGGATCCAAGCGGGTAGCTCTAATTCGGCAACTTGACGAGTGCGTGCTCTGCGTCATACTGAAGAATTGGGGAAATTTCACGTTGCGTTACCTAGGCGTCGAGATAAGAGGTCGCACGATCCGAGATACTGGTTACACAAGCTGAGGGGCCCTGCATGCGCGCTGGCTTTGCATGCCTCGCCATGTATGTTAGTGACCTGCTGTTCACTCCCTGCAGTTCACTGTGGGATTCTCCGTCGAGCACGATGCCGACAATTCGCTGGACCTGGCGTATGCTGCATCTAAAGCCGATCATGCAGGCTGCGGAGGACAAAATTGGGTAAGGGTAAGAGAGAAAGAGTAGCACTCATGTTGGAAGCTAGGCCTTGAGAGACAGCTTGGAGCAGTTCTCCTAGGATTTCCAGACATTAGAGGCGCCGGCTATAACCTACCGATAGTGTCGCTATATCGTTGTATAAAGACTAAACACATAGGATAGGAGACGATAGCCTTGTAGGTACTTATTATAAAAGTGAATTCAAGCTTAACGAGCCTAGTAAGCCTAGACCTCGGGAGTTATATATAATACCTTAAGTCCTTTACGTACTTAACTCTATATAGAAGTTAGACTATAGCTATCTCTACTCTATTCTTAGTTACTATACGCGTATCTTGTAGAGATATCTATATATATTATTTACTATCTTATATATCTTATTATTACTACTACTAGTAAAGCTAAAGTTATATAAGGTATTACTATTAGCTCGGAATCAAGGTATTATTACTATCGCTATAGATCTTTCTACTCTTATCGCGTTTAATACTATATACGCGCTACTAAAGGTATATAAGAAGCCTACTATAAATAAGAATAAGAATAAGGATAAGAAGAATTATATTTATTAGGCTCTATAGCCGATTAAGTCGGATAAGGAGCCTATACCTATATAGTTAGTTAGTATAGCTTAGTATATAGAAGATAAGGATAGCGAGTACTTAGATATTAATAATATAGAGCTAGTATAGTAAAGAAAGGCGCGTAAGATACTCTTAGAGGTTCTATAGAACTATCCTATAGTAGTATTACCTAAAGTTAAAGATCTTCGAGCTCTATAGT
>JAKLLW010000052.1:0-68780 GCA_022814695.1 Neocatenulostroma microsporum
TTGCTCACGATCAGGCGGGCCGTATCGTGGACATCCGTCCCATTCCCAGTGGTCGGTGTCGTTGTCCTGGAAAGTACCGCACACATAGCAGAAGCCAGTACCACAGAATCCGCAGATGACGTGGTTACATGCTGCGGCTAGCTCCACCCGGCGCTCGCAGTCCTTGTTCGGGCAGCTGTGCCAATGCTTCCCGCGTTGAAGTCCATCGAATGCAGCGGCCTCTTCGCGTTCGATCGTTCGCTTCATGCTTGTAATGCGCTCTTCGCAGCCATGTGATGGGATCTTTTCGAAGCTTTGCAGAGCACCGCCGCCTTTGAGGCAGTTCAACTTCTTGCATTCATGGCAGTCGACTGCGACGTGCACATTCTCGTCTTCTGCACCCTGCCTCATTCTCCCAATGAAGCCGCCACACAGCGTTTCTGTCTTTGAAGCCTCGAGTGAACTATCTACAGTCGCCTTACGCTAGCAGTACGCTCGACTTCGGACGGGGCAGGTGTACCCTTTCTCTTTCATCTCGTAGTCCGAAATCAAATCTGCCGTCAGGATGTGTGCGAAGTACGAGGGGTGAAGCGCTGTGCCTGCCCAGACTGGCGGGTAGTTCACCTCGTGAAGAAACGCATCGTCAAAGAGCCTTGCAATGCAACCCTTGCAGACGTCGTTGTCATCGATTTTGGTAGCTGTATAGTCGATGAACCCCTCACTGCAGCATGAGCAAGTCCATGTTGGAGGCCTAGGATCGGAGAATAATGTAGCTTCCATGCTGCTATTTGCTTTGCGGATGTGCGACACTGGGATATGTTAAGAATATTGAGCAGTATCGATGCATTTCGAGTAAGCTCGCAGTATCCAAAAGACCGGTTCCTGTTCGAAAGTCCACAGCTCCGGTCAGTGCGAGTACTACGCAAGCGGTGTTCAAGCAACGCAGCGAGTGAATGCGGCAGCCTGTAAGAACATTATTTATACGGGCGCTGTTTTAGTGACTGCGATAACGGGTTCGCTATGTCAAGTGCGATCACTCATGTCCGTCCACCGTTGATCTCCACGATGCTGCCGTTCATGTACCGACTCTCGTCACTGCGGCAAGCTTGCGTCAGAAAGTGTCGCGCCAAAGTAGAAAGCAGCACACTGACCTGAATAGGAAGGCCACAAGATCTGCGACTTCACCCGCCGTACCAAAGCGGCCCATCGCGACCTTCTTCTCCTGCTCGGCGACCGCTTCGGGCCCAGCTACCACACCAGCGTTCGAGGGAGTATCGATGTAGCCGGGCTGTGACCGCATAGCGGTGTTAGCAATGTTGAGAATAGGTGGCGGAAGAAACTGTGTACGCACCGCAATCGCATTCACGCGCACCTGCGAAGGGCCAAGCTCCATTGCCATGGCTTTGGTGAAGCCGACAATGGCAAACTTTGTCGCGCAGTAGATGGCGTACTTCGCAGCTACCGTGACTCCCATCACAGAGCTCGTGTTCACAATGGCCGCTCCCGCTTGCAGATGAGGTATCGCAGCACGAGTGACGTTGTAGGTCCCTCGCAGGTTGGCGTTCATGAGCTTATCGTAGTACTCATCCGTGGTCTCGGTCAAAGCGTAAGCTGTTGGGTTGACTCCCGCACAGTTGAAGACGTAATCCAGACGGCCAAGCCGAGAGACAACAGCAGCCACGTATTCGTTTGCGGCTTGGGAAGATCCTACGTCCAGGATTTCAACCATATGGCTGCCGCCACACAGCTCATTCGTCTCAGCTAGGCCGTCCTTGTTGATGTCCGAGAGCGCCAGGCTGGCATCCAGCGAAGCCATTTTCTGCGCCGTGGCTCGGCCAATGCCGGATGCGGCGCCAGTGATGAGGCATACCTTGCCGTCGAACCTGTAGGACATGGCCAAAGGGATAGGAGTGTAAGGGATGGATGCGACTACTACCTGCTGAGAGCTTGTGATATCGACGTCAATGAGGCCGGTGCCGGCGAAGCGGAGATGGCTCGGCGGGCCACCGATAGGGCAAGGTAAGGCATCATCAAAGGTGTGCCTGTGTGTCTCAATGGCAACGGCGACCCAGACTCGCTCAGTGTGGACACAGTACGCAAGCACGAAGATGACTTGGGCGACGGAATCCCTCCTGTGTTCAGGATGTCGTCTCGTTTGCGCTCGGCGAATCTCGGCGGCGGGCGTGCCCGAAGGAGATGAGATCCGCCACCCAGGCTCCTCAGAGGCTGCAAAAGTCTGAATCCGGGGCGCCTAGGAATTCGCCTGTGGCACATAAGCTATCGGACTGCCTTACTTTGCAACGATCGCATTCCTGCTGCACTATATCTAGAGACCTTAGACTCTGGGATTCGATAGAATAGAGCAGCCGCTATTGTATAATCTAGGTTTCGCGTAGTATAGTAGACGGAGAGTGGAATTAGTGTCGGTCAAACAAAGGCGAAAGTCGCTGCGGTATCAGACTTTTGCAGCCTCTGAGGCTTGCCAGGAGTTTGCCATCAACGCGCAATGTGCTATCCCGAACTCCCACGCGAGGACAGTAATGACGAAGGGCATCATCGAGACGGCAGACTCTACCCTAAGGCCCAATCACATCTCCGAGCAGACTCGCGGGCTCCCAAAGCATCGTACCAAACGAGAAGCTATGATTGGTCGATGACACGAGGGAGCCAGCTCGGGTGCAAAACATGAGCGCGACGAAAGTGACACGAACGCGACGCGACTTTCTTCCGCATCCACGTTCGCAAGTCGTGTCAAATACGCGGCAAAGTCATGTGGTACTGCATGACCGATCTATCGTTCGCTGATCTGTGACCCAGTTCACATTTGCGAGCTGCCAACATGAAGGGCGTGGACATGCCTTGCATAGCAGGAATGTCGCGAGCCTGGCAGGCTCGGAAGAAGGCTAGGAGAGAAAGGCCGCTCTCCACACGGAGATGACGCGTGAATTGCAATAGCTCAGCGCATGCACTCGTCAGTATGCTGGGGCCTCAGCGCGCAATACTCGCCCTCAGCTGTCTGCTCGGCTTGGGCCTGTTGAAGTTATTGTGGGACGGCGCACCGCGAAGCGACAGCCAGACGGCAAAGCAGCAAGCCTGCGATGGTCTCTACGGCATCGAGGATGTGCTGTTCGTGCTCAAGACCGGCTCAAGCGAGATCTATGAGAAGCTGCCTATGCAGTTGGCCACCACCTTCCTGTGCCTGTCAGAGTACGTCATTTACTCTGATCTTGAACAGCAGTTCGGCTCGATCCAAGTGCATGACGCTCTGGCTCTCGTGTCAGAAGACGTGAGAGATCAGCATCCAGACCTAGTGCAGTATCGGTCACTGCAGCAACATGTCAAGAGTGGTGGTGATGCAGCCAAGCTGAAGGGTGAGAGGAGCTGGAGTCTGGACAAGTGGAAGTTCCTGCCCATGATCAGCGATGCATACCACCGCTTTGGAGACCAGAAGAAGTGGCTTGTATTCGTCGAAGCGGACACATATCTCTCGCTCCACAACCTGTTGCTGTGGTTGCGGCAGCTTGATGCCAGCTCGCCTGTTTACGCAGGCGCTCAGGTGATGATCGGCGACACCGAGTTTGCGCATGGTGGGAGCGGTTTCGTCATGTCTTCAGTCGCAGCGAAGGACTTCACGCATACATACGAGTCAAGCCGGGCTCACTAGGAAAGCGATCTGGCCGAAGAGTGCTGCGGCGACAAAGTCGCGGCCGAGGTGCTGCTCGAGGTTTCTCCTGCAGTCTACCTCCACCGGTCTTTCCCGGTTATCCAAGGAGAGACGGTGGCGTCACTTGACTGGTCTGCAACGCACTGGTGCAAACCTGCTGTCAGCTGGCATCATGCTGAAGCGGCCGGCGTCGACCGGCTCTGGCAGTTCGAGCGACAATGGCGGCACGGCAAAGGAGCAGAGCAACCCATCCTGTTTGCAGACTACTTCGCCGCTTTCGTCTGGCCGCGCATCAGTGCAGCCAATGGATCAATCCGCGACTGGGACAATCTCAGCGGTACTAGGTCTTTGAGCGAGGCAAGATCGTCACTGCGGCATACAAAGACGCAGCCACTTGCGAGGCGTTCTGTGGTGCCCACCTGAATTGTTTGCAATGGGCATGGAGCCCTGGCCTTTGCCGAGCAGGCAGGGCTGTGCGGCTGGGCTGGGCCTTGGGCTATCGTCCAGCTCTTAGATCTGCCAACGATCGTGTCACCGAAGGTGGTGCACAGGGAACAGATGGCGCTGTGAGCGGGTGGATGTTGGACCGAATACTGGCGTTCAAAGCAAGGCAAGCGCCATGCGACAAAGAGCGCTTTTGGGCTACGCATGAGCCATGATCAGGGAGTCGCAAGCCTCGGTGTCTTCGCGCTTTACCAGGCTTGAGAGCAAATCTGGAGCAACGCTTCTCTGGCTTAACGGAGACATGGCAGCACATCACCCTACTCAAATTTGAGCGTCTCTATCGTATACCACGAGCGCTCCCTTCATCTCGCAAACCTCTTCTCAGTCGTGATCATACTCACGAGCGATCACCACACAAGCCCGTCTGTAGAGTTTCATGGGTCTTTCACAGAAACGTGCGAATACTTTCAGTTCGTTTCTTGGCGTGTCTGCCACGTGGTCCAGTCCGCACACCCTTGACTACTTCTCCATGCGCTCTTCCCGGTTTTATGCGATGGCGCTCATTCATGCGACTCGAGAAAAACAGTGATCGTGCAGGAAAATGAACATGCTGCAGAATTCCGTAGCAGCACCTGTACGTCGCATCACCTTCCCCGACTTGAGACCAAGATTACCATTCGTGACTTGCGTCGAAGTCAGCCGTCGTCTTCTATGAGCATCGGAGAACGCCGGCACCATGTGAAGGCCTGGATCCAATCATCTACAACCGCACGCAAGAGGATGCACGCCGCTGCTGAGAAGACATCTCCCGTCTTCTTTGACGATAATGGTGGTCCCTCCGAAAACAACTTTGGACGTCACGGGTGGCGACGGCACAGATGAAGGCTTGTGGGTTGTAATCGAAGTCATCGCCGGTGGTCTGCTTCTTCGGTGATGGTATGGTGCTGGAATCGTACGCACGGTGAGAGCGTTTTCA
Organism: Neocatenulostroma microsporum; assembly: GCA_022814695.1. Lineage (NCBI taxonomy): Eukaryota > Fungi > Ascomycota > Dothideomycetes > Mycosphaerellales > Teratosphaeriaceae > Neocatenulostroma > Neocatenulostroma microsporum. The sequence continues at coordinate 5,064 of JAKLLW010000052.1, forward strand.
GCCGCTGTAGGATTCTCTTGCGAATTCTCTCTGATTCGGCCCTCGCACTGCTCATCCCTCGTATTCGGTCCTTTATTTGGGCTGTCGACGTAATGGCCTTGGCCCTCGCATCTGTAGTAGGCCATGCTAGGGTAGTCCTTGAGTCTGCTCTTGCGGATGAGACAGGCTCGTAGCGCACAGCGCGTATGTACACCTCAGTCTCTTTGTGTGGTAAATCAAGGACTCGCAAATGACCACGCAGCACCTGCGTACTGAGAGGCGCTAAAGATGAGGCGCCCGAGACCATGAACGTTACATGAGCTCATTGTCCTGGACGGCGATCGGCCTGTTACATTGGATACCTGGAACCGGCCTAGCACATTCAATGCGGCTTGGAGGTGGCGGCGGCTTCAGTCTGGGAAAGGCTAGGATGGCCTCATTGCTCCATAGGACTGCCCCGGGGACGTGCGAGGACTTAAATGGTCGTTGCTTCGCCACCGTAGTGCCCTCTAAAACGTGCTGGCTCTGCCAATTTACAGCGTTACCTCATCGAGAAGACCAGCGTCACCCACTCGCGGGAAAAGGAGGCAGGCTGAGAGCTCAAGCTCGTCCGCAAGGAAGGAGACGTAAAGGCAAAGAGGGTTGACAACAGGCTTATGCGGATTGGCCACGCAAGGCTGCGATGACGGGGGCTTGCCCTACCAGTGAGGTCGGGTGCGCAAGTGTTACGAACTTTCAGAGTAGAGAACGGAACGGCAGAGTCCAAGCGTACGAAAGTGTTGCTTTAGGGGTGGAGCCGCGATATTGCTGGACGTCGACTGACGACTTACAAGAAGATGTTGGATCAGAGAGGTGGGAAGCCTGAAGGCGATGACGTCGAATCACGAGCGTCTATGCTGCACCAGTTCAAAACCGCTCAAGTCGATGCCCGCGAGATGGAGTTATTGTCAGCCCTACGGTGGCTATCGTGGAGTTCGAGCAAGCGTACGAGGAGTCGCCGGCCCTTGATAATCGTATTCAAGGTGTCGAGGTTTAAGAAGAGAGTTTCTGGGCCCACAAGTTCTTGTTTGTCAGCGCAGCTACTGCGGTTGTAAAATGGTAACACTCGAAGTCTCCGTCAAGGTTCCCTGCGGCGATTACGGCCGGTGCAAATGTACGTTCTACGGCGGTGGCCAAAGGTGACGTGAGCGACGGCCATAAGGAACAGTCGCCAGGGCGTCTCGAGCAGCGTATGGGTGCGGCGGACAAAGGGTGACCACATGGCCCCGCGGGTCGCCTCAGCCGAGTCGGCAAGCTAGCGGAAATTCTGGTGCTGTTTCGCAAGCAGGCGAATATTGCAGTCGCATGCGTTCAAGTCGCCCTGGGCGTCCATGGACCACTGGGTACCGGAGCTGACTGCCTGCGACTTGATTGAGTCGACTAAGGTGCGCTACGTAGATGTTTCGTAGCGGGCCCAGACTTTCGCGACGAGGTAGAAGAAGTGCCAGTTGTTGAGGGTCGAGTAGTGGGTCCAGAAGAACTCGCCCAGGCACTCTTGTAGCCGCAAATACTTCAAGGAGGCCTTCAGGCGGCGGTGAAGCATTTCGCCGTAAAATGTGGCAGTGGGGTTGCGGATTGTGGTAGCGAAATGGCGGTTCGGGCTGGCAGTGGTAACTATAAGGACGGGCAAGAGCCAGTTCGACATGGGCGACGGGGGTGGAGGCTGGATGAAGGAGATCGGAAGTTGCGGCGGGAGGTTGAGAGCGGCCATAGCGCGACGGGGGGCTGACTGCCGTGTGTCCTAGGAGAGTGTCGGTGGTGCTGGCCCGGTCGCAGGCACGAGTCACTTACACCGACAGTGAGGAGTTGAGGAGCATGGCTTAGAGGGCTTGCAGTGCGGGGCGCAGATGCATGCGGACGGCCAGCGGTCTGTTTGACATGTGAAAGCGCGGAAGTGGTTCCGGAAGCGCACGAGGCGTGGACTTGCAGCCTCAGGCGGCAACAGCACCTCTGCACCGGCGCCCCTGGTCAAAAGCAACTCGAGCGAACGAGCACACACCAGCTCTAGGAGCTCGAACAATTTGGACAGGTCGAACAGGTCGAGCAAGTTAATTAAGTCGCAGACGCCTATCGAGTACCATCGGTCCCGCGACACTCACGATACGCTCACAGCGCACCCTTCTACTATGACACCGCAGTCCGGGCGCAAAAAGCCTAGGCCAGGGCTCCTCGTGCGGCCGATCGACTCGGATAGCGAGCAGAAGATGTCGAGCTTAGAGTCGATTATCATCGACGACACGAAGTACGAGCTAGAGCACGTTCAGCCCTAGCCCGTCGTCTTCTCAACCCGCCGTGTCGGCGAGCCGGCCTCGGACCCCGGTCCCACCGAGCACACTCGCACTTACGCCCACACTATCTTCGCCGCTATCGCTAGTACGGATTTCGTTATTACAGTGGACGCCAACACCGTCAACGCTAACAAGCCCCGCCTTCGCATCTTCAACGATCTGCGTGACCCCGTGACCCGCGTTAGCGGCGTCTACCTTATAGGCTACTAGTCCCCAACTAAGGCTATAGTAGCATGTGCGACGTTAGCAAGTACCTCGGCGGGCCACGGGTATGCGACGAGAGATTGTATAGACACCTACTAGCTTGGGAACCTAGTCATCGGCTACAATAAGCAGGTGCAGTAGTTGGAGTAGGACGTGGATATTACCGAGGAAGAGTGTAACCGTGCGCTGTATAGAGGTGCCTCTTCGCCGTCGCCTAAGTTCGCCTACCTCTAGTACAAGAACGGGTACGCGCCCGCTCCTATTAGAGCCTTCGCGCCGCATATGAACCTATAGCGGCTTGTATCCGCACGCCTTACTACTACCGACGTGTACGCCATCTAGCCAGCAGCCCTATCTAACGACTCGGTCGCTTCTTTTGGGACCTTCTACACTGTTAGCGCGCCGCCTACGGAGTTTTCCCTTAAGGCCTTGGGCGGCATTCCTTCGTTCCGTGGTCTACCGGAACCCTACGTCAAGCCATCTTTTATAGACAGAGGCACTGTAACTATTACTATTACACCCCCCGGCGGAGGTGATACTAATCCGGGCTCCGCCGCTCCTAATGTTGACCTAATATTGTGTGCCCGGATCTATCGCAACGGCGAGAGGTCACCCTATGTGCTTACCGTCTCCACAGCCTAGCCTGCCTACTAGGCACTACTGACCGGGGACGATGCGCCGCCGTCGACCGAATTCGAGTTGGGCCTAACAGTAGATCCGCCGGCAGAGATGTCCGGACCCGATCCCGAACTTTCATCCGAACTTGAGTCCGAAGACGAAGACGCTAACGCTATAGCAGCATGGGAACTGAAGCGCGCGGCGTTAATCGAGAGGCTAATAAGCGAGACGGAGAAGGAGCATAATGAACTTGACTCCTTAGGCCGACACTATGTAGGAGGTTGCGGACGAAGGGTGGGGCACTAGCGAGGGTCTACTACCAGTATGCTATGAATTTGTCTTAGAAGAGTAGGAGACCCTAAAGGCAGCGCGAATTGACTTCAGCACATTCGAGGAGGGTAATAAGACCGCATTGTATCGGCTAGATAGCCTAGACAGTAGACTTACCGTTATCCCGAAACGCTTCTACTTATAGAAAGACGAAGATGCGAACATAGTTCGCGAGCAGTAGGGGCCGGGAGCATGACCATAGGCTAGTAGAAGTAGAAGCGTCAGCGGGGCTACAATGCTACTCTACTAGGCATTTTAGTGACCGTTGGCGGTAGGTTATATCTCTATTAGAACGGTGTATAAGCGAGCTGTATACCCTACGTAACACTTAGGTGCTTTTCCCTAGGCGAACGGCTAGGTACATTGTACGTGCAAACGAGACACTAGGTCGCCTGTTTTGCTATACCTAGAGCTACATGTAAGATCTCCAGTTCCTTAACGCTACACATAAGCTCTTCTAAGCGTTAGCTCTTTCCCTCTACATACGTACGGTAGGAGACCCCGACAGGCCCGCCCGACGCCCCGACGCCCGCCCGATAGGGGAGGACTGGACCCCGACGCCGCTTTCCTATAGCCCGACACCCCAAAAATTTTCTCCCGCGCCGCGTGCTAGGCTAGGCTAGAAGGGGAGAGAAGGGAGGGGAGGAGGAAGAAAGGGGGGAGGGGCCCGCGCGAGGTAGGGAGGAGTCTCGGAAAGGTCTCGCCGCCGCCTAGAGCGCTAGGGGGCAACCTAGGAAGGCCCGACGCCCCGCCCGACGCCCCTAGAAATGCACGACGGCGACGTCTTACGGCTGCTACGGTAGTCAACTAAGCTCATCGCCCTAGCCCGACGCCCCCCGACGCCCGTCGGGGTGCCCCCGGCAGTGTGCACGGAGCGCTGGCGAGGCCGGGAAGCAAACCGGGCTGGTTTCCGAGGCCCGACGCCCCCGACGCCCCGACGCCCGGGGGTGACCCGGCCGTGGACCCAACGCACCTAGCACCCCCTCCTAGCAGCGTGGCGGCTGTAGTAGTAGGTGGCCTAGCAGCCTAGTAGACGCGTCATTGTAGAGGCACTGGCGGGTAACGTCTACGGCTCCGTGTCGGGTCTAGCGTCTAGAGGGAGAGAGAGGAGAGAAGAGGAGCGAGCGAGCCGCTATAGTAGCCGGTCTCCTACGCGGCCTCTCCCGTCCTCGGGCTAGTAGGAGGCGGGAGCTATATCATATGGGGGCCCAGTACGGGACCGAGTCCGCGAGACAGAAGCCGTCCGAATCCGCTAGGAAGGGCAGCAGCCGCCATGGGGGAACCGGCCGTACCCCTCCTAGGGGTGACCCGGCCCTGATCCCATAGGGAGTGGCGTGGACACTGGACTCGCTCGTACTTCGACGTGCACGCCGCCTAGGGCTACGTAGTAAATGCAGTGCCACACTGCCTTTAGTAAATGAAGCGAGTGACCGTCGGCGGGAGGCAAAGGCCTAGGCGACGCCGCTAAGCAAAAGCAACCGAAGGTTGGTTGAAACACCCCTCAAGTTGGCGGCTAGGGCCACCGATCTTATAGGGAGGTATTAAACAAATCTGGCCGACGCGGGCTTACGCTCAGCAGCTCGTAACAACAAGGCTACTCGACTGCTTACACGACCCGGTCGGACGTCCTAGTCGTCTGCAAGGGATTCATCCCGGCGCGCTGTGAAATTACAATATCGGGCTGCCTATTGAGCGGCGTGCCCGTCTAAGGTGCTGGCGGTGCCTATTCGTATCCGCGTACGGCGTGCCGGAGAAGATCGTCCCGTTCCGGCATGGATTCTGACTTAGAGGCGTTCAGCCATAATCCAGCAGATGGTAGCGTCGCGGCACTGCCCGGTCGGACAGCCGCAAAAACCAATTATCTGAAACCGCGGTTCCTCTCGTACTAAGCGGTATTACCGTTGGGACGACGGTCATTAGTAGGGTAAAACTAACCTGTCTCACGACGGTCTAAACCTAGCTCACGTTCCCTATTAGTAGGTGAACAATCCACTTTAGAATATTATAAAGGGAGTTGGTTAATATCTGAACATGCCTGTACCATTTTCTATACTAGCGTCTAGCTTAATAGCAATATTGCTATATTTCTATAAAATTGTCTCTTTTCTAATAACCCTCTTGTGAAAGTAGTTAGGAACTTTGTACTTGATATAATACTTTCTATAACGAGTATACTATGTACTATAATAGTCATAGAAAGTGTTTTATTATATACAAAGTTGCTAACTAGTTTGTAAAGAGGATGGTAAGGAAACAGAAGTATCCGTACTTTAAAAGGAACGCTAGCAAATTATGCAGTTATATACGAGCGCGGGGCTAGTACGGGGCTCGTGCTAAGGCTAGATGCCTTAGACATCCGTACCTAAAGAGTAGAGAGTCAACTCGTAGAAGGTATAAAGAGTGGAGTCGAGGCTGAAGTTAATGTAGGCCGTAACACATCGTTCTCGTATATTAATACTACAAACCACTAAACATTAGACATCGTTCTCTACCGCTCAATCTGCGTATACATCTACTTAGGACTTTGCTAGGCCTACTTATACTTTCCTCCTACTAGTCTTCGTACGGCGTTTAGCTAGCTGCGCTTTCCTATAAATCGCCATCTCGGCGTCTATGTTCGCATACTACTTATCGATTCTCCGTCTTTGTCTATAGCAACCTAGCGGTTCTTCTACCTTCTCTATGCAAAGTCCGAATCCGGAGACTACAGCTTAGGTGGCAAAGCTCGGCCTACGCTAGTTAACGAGTAAGATCTAGCAGAATAATTGCATGAATTAGCTAACGGTAAACAGACTAGTAGAATACTATATTAGACAAAAGATAAAGGGACTGACAATGCTTGCCTGCCTAGTTTCAGTCGGAGCTTTGCATGGATGCGAACATTTAAGGAGACTGCCTAAGACGCGGCCTTTCATGTCTTTACGCTTGTTAGCACTGCCTCTAGAAAGTTATGGTGTCATGTCTTCTCGGTGATCGCTTTTACGGCTGGCGTACCTGGAGCGGGTCCGGTCACAGTCAAAAACACGCCGGCTTTGACGATTGATTATTGAAACCCGGTTCACAAAAGTCCAAAGCCATCTTCGGTGGCGAATTTGGCAAAAGGATCGAAAGCTGCGGCTTCAGTGAGACAGCCGCTGCTCTGCGTGTGAACGCCTACGTAGACGTACCCAACGGAAGCGACATCCATCCTCAACCTGGCATCGTTGCATTTCGCTTTGTAAGGTGAGCCGCATCGACTCCGCTGAGCGTTCACGTATCGACACTTGTACCGGGTGCCCATGAGTCAGCAATGCATTTCAGCTTCCGAGACTTGATGCTTATCGGAATTAAGTATGCTCTTGAGGATGTCTTTTGCCGGAGAGCCGATGCGGATACCCTCAGTACTCCACGAAAGCCTGACGCAATGCCCACGGTTTTGAGCAGGATGTGAGACTTGTATCCCGCAGCAGACGGGCCTTGCATCGTTCCCCAGGGAGTCATTTCCAGTAAGGTTTGCCGACTGGAGCATCGCTGTTGAAGCGCTGGTAGAGTATGCTATTGAGAGCAGACGACACCGCGGTTCACAGCGAGGCACAGTAAGGTATGTGCATGCGCTACCAGCAGCCTTGGTGCATGTGCGTCTAGGTCAGTGCATCGCTCGTACTTCATGCTGCCATACCTGGTCATGAATAGGTACGATCGGGTGCAAGTTGTCTGAAACTCCATGCTGCTGATGATGCGGCGCACGACTGTCCTCTGGATCGATCTCAGAAGCTCGCGGCGTGTAGATCGACATGGTAGTTCTTGCATCGTAGCGCATGCCGGCTGGGTTTCTTCACACCTCCCGTGATCTCTCGCGAGCCAGCTTACTAGCACATCGCTCTACTAGAGGGCATTCTGAATGGATGAGCCTCACCCTCACCTTACGGGAAGAGCTGCGGTAACAGCATGCGCGCAGCATGATTATCAAATCGCTGAAGCGTACACAGAGGCCTGAGAGATTGTCATATATCCGTACCATCATATCTCGTATCCGAAATGCGCTATATCTTCCCACATCTCATTATCATCGTCCACCCTTCTCCATCTCGGGACTCTCCGGGCCGTGCATACTCTTCTCCCGTACCAAGACTCTCTTCAGCTTCCTCGCCGGCGTGATCTCATCACCCGCGCCCATACCCGCATCCTTCTCCAGCTCATCCATAGGTGTGCCGCCTCTTGCCAATGGACTCTTACGCCCTACCATATCCCCATGGCTCGCTAACCGACTCTCACTGCGTGTGTATCCGTACCCGTACGGCATGAATGCCTCTCTTGTTCGTGCTGGACTGTCCCGACCACTACTCGCTCCCAGTCCGCCCGCCATCATCTGCGAAGTATTGCTGAAGTGTGTCGAGTCGCCCGCGCCATCTCTTGCCCCGGGTAATGGGTTGCTGCTGGGTGTCTTGCGGGTGGTGATGCCGGCGTTGAAGCCTTCGCGGATCTGGTCGGCTTTGCGGTCGTGGCGGCGCTTAAGGAGGGCGGCAGTTAGGGCGAGAAGGGCGAGGCCGAGGATGATGACGACGATCATTACGATCCATTTCTGTCGGCTGTGTTAGTGTGCATTGGGAAGAAGAGTATGAAGGTGGACGTACCCAATGCGTGCTCCACCAGCTGCCAGTGACCGTATCCGGATCGATTGGCTCTACGGTACCGCTGGAGGCTGTTGAGCTCGGCGTTGATGAGCCGCTCGTGGCGGACGCGAATATCGACGCAGCAGTAGGAGCACTGGCGCTGGTGGAGGTGATGACCACCGTGGTTGCGCCGGTATCCGCATGCTCAGAAGCGCCAAAGTCACTCCCGCAATTGGCGTTGTACCATGTCATGACCTGCTGATTGTCGGCCGGGTTGGTGCATGATGAGTCGCAGATGCCGCTGGGCGAGCTATGCAGGCCGGTGAGGTAGCCAGACTGGCAGAAGCACGACCAGATCTGCTGGTTTGCTGTCGTGGTGCCGCCGCATGCTTGCGCGGCTTGGTTGAGGAGCGTGCAGCCAGTGGCGCATGATGGCAGCTGGCTGTTGCCAGCGGTGAGGAGCTGGGCGGTAGTGAAGGGTATGTGGAGGGCGATGGATGTGAGGGTGAGGATGAAGGAGGAAATGGTGTTGGCCCGCGGGGAGTGCATTGCGTGCGACAAGCTTCGCTAGCTCCACGGCTCATTGAAGCAGAGTTGCGATCCGAAGCGGCCTCGTTGCTTGGCGGCGAGCCTTGCGATGGTTTGAACAATCGATGAAGACGAAGATGAACTTGCGATGCAATGGGTGACGCTTGAGCTGGGCTTGAGATTGGTGTATGGATGGCAGGTATGAGGAATGTGGCAGCGCGAGAGGAGGCTCTGGTCCGGCAGTGGGCTGCGAGCGAACGGTGAACGAAGGTGGAAATCCGCGCAACGGATGGTGAGCGAGTGATGAATTAGATTGCTGTCGAATGTCGTACACACTGCGACTGCAATGCGTCAAAGGCGCACGCTGTGCGACAGAAGTGAGAAGGGTAAGACGCAGGTACGGAAGGAGCCAGATGCAGGGGGGTGCTTTGCGGGGCGCGGAGAAGCTTTGAGCCAGGGTCTTCTCGGCAACGTTTGTGCATGTCGGCCCGTTGTATGTAACTTCTCCAGCACAACCCTTCTTCGACTTCAACGGAAGGCTGATTGTTCACAACATCGAGAAGCTGAGTCTGGGTGACCGAGTGGCTGAGCGGCCTAATAACCCTAGGTACTAGTATAGCAGCGAGGGCGTATTCTTAGCTACATAACGGTACGACCTTCTCTCGATTATCGCTACCTACCTTCCCTAGTAATCGATATCTAGTCCTACTAGCGAGGCTACTAATATTACATTGAGAAATAACCTAGCTATCTATACCTCGAAACACATACACACACATTATAACGTCGGCAAACCTACTAAAGCAACGACACTCGGCGATTAGAGAACACAAGCCTATATACTACGTAACCGACGACAATAAAGTATACGACAAGGAATGCAACTTATTACATACTCTAGGCCCGAGCGCTAACTACCGCGCGCCGTTAGACCCTCTTATCCTAGATATAGACCTAGTAGAGACGGCTCTACTATAGGAGTAGGTATATCGGTATTTAGCGACTACCGTAGCGGGCGACAAAGACGAATACCCTACTATAGAAAGCTAGTAGCGCGGTACGACGTCCTCCGGAACATCGTCTACAATACTATTATCGGCCTCTAAGGCCTCTAGCCGGAGCACCTCGCTAAGCGAGAAGAGTAGGAGAATCTAGGACATAGTATACTACTAGAAGGTTATAGGTATTAGAGGCATAATACCGAACGAGGGACTGCAAGATTACGCACTTATTAACGAGATACTTTTAGAGTTACGCTATTATCTCCAAACTATAAGATAGCAAACAGTATAGATAGACTTAAATGTACTAGCTCTACTTAATAATAGGAATATGTACAAGGGCCTAGACCGTAGTAAGCTACTTAAAGCGATACGTATAGATCTTAGATTGCGTACCTTTTGGAACGTACCGACACCTAGTAAGGTACTATCTACTATTATAGACGCTGAATTCGCTAAAAAGCACGCGCCGTATAACATTAATAGAGTATAGAGTCGGATATTAATAAGGCCGCTAGAGGAGATAATGCTATGTACCTACCTTATAGGCTTGTCTATCTTTCCGCTAGTCGTAGATATTGCCGTCGTCGTACTATACAACGCCTACGGGATTTATAGATCTATGAAACCTATTCTATAGCAACTGTTCGCCTAGTTTAGTGCACTCGCTAACGGTCCTACGCGACTCGAGTCGCTAGAGGTCTTCTCCTTATATATAGACAACGACGTTACGACAACCCTATACGGCGTAGGAGAGGCCGACATGCTACTAATAATTAATGTTCTCTATTTAACAAACTAGTTGTCGAAGATGTGTACCGCTAACAACGCTCCTTACGACTCTAGACGTATAGTAGTCTACGGATACATACTAAGAGCAAGCGGACTACGTATGTACCTTAGATAGCGGGAGTATAGCGACAAGGTAGAGCCTAGCTCCTTTATAATAGCAGTCTTCTATATACTACTAAGTACGATACCGGAATACTAGGCTACTATAGTAGTAACGAGGAAGGTCTTAGAATAGATAGTAGAGAGGACGGTATCTTTAGCTTACGTATATATAGAGGAGCATATAGTATATAGAGCTCGCACGGCCGACAAGGACAGCGTTAATAGTATTCTTGGAAATGCGGAGAGAGAATAGAACTACGACTTTTAGGAGGCTAGGAAAGAACAGTATAAGAGACTAGGCCGACACTAGCCTACTAGTAGGTTACACATAAAGGTAAGGTATTAAGGATAATAGGTCTATATAAGATTCATCTTCTCTTCCTTCCTTTCTTTCTATACGTCCGTAGGCGAATCCCAAATTCCTATCCTAATACTACCGACGCTAATCGCGCGCTTGTTTTCTAGCGGCGAACTTGTATTTCCGCCAAGTATATTAAGATAGCCCGCGAAGACTTCGTAGAGATATAGCGTCGCAACCGTAACGAGCCAAAGTGTCCTAGTTGTAAAGCAGTCGAGAAGCGCGAACGACTAGAGGAGATACAAGCAACATGCCGAGTACGCAAGTCGCGGAGACAACAAAGCCCGCTATAGTCGGGCGAAGAGCCCTATCTACTATACTACAACGACTAGCTACTAGACAACGGCAACATCTACTTCGCCCGCAACCGCTCTAACTTCGCTACATATACTACTATCGACGCTATAGTTATTGCAGCCTTGCGTAACAAGGAAGTCGACATTATCGGTCTTAGTACAATAGGTTTAAACCTTAAACGCGAACTCGGCCTAAATAGCTCTAATACTCTTGTAGTCTACGCCTTCTATATACCGGCTGCTTCCTATAACATCCTATTAACATTAAGGCTAATCCTAAGGGGTTTCGCAATTAAAGACCGCAACGATAGATACTTACACCGAATCCTTATATGTGAACTATACGGCCGTTTACTACGCTCCTATTGCCTTCTTTAACTTACTAAAGGCCGGCAACAAGAGTAGCAACGTACCTTATAGAAGTTAGAGTATAGTCGGGACATCGCTTACTTAGGAGTTGAACTCAAGCTTTGCCTATAGCCTCTCCTAGGTAGCTACGGATTAATAAGCGAGTATTGTTATAGGCGACTTCGTACGATACGACCTTATCGTCTTTATACCTACGTTATATAATTGCTCTAGGTAGTAGGGTTTATCCTCGATATATACGTAGAATTATAAGCCTCCTTCTAGTAGATAGAAGCAAAGGTAACGAAAGGGATAGTATATAGTAGCAAGAGCTCTAAAGAGCATGCAAGTACTACTTCTATCGGGACACAAAGCAAGGGAGAATATGTAAGTACGCTAGACTACTACTATAGAGGTTGTCTTAGAAGGCCTCGCTATAGAGCTAGTAAGTGTTAGCCTATTACATACGAGGACTCGGCTAACTAGGTACTTAGTAATATACTTAGAGAAATAGGAACGGTCGTTGTAGGCCTAGAATAGGTAGACTTCTATGTTTATATAGACTTAATCTGTCGCCGCTCGCAGTTCTTTAGAGGTGCCTTTAAAGGTAGGTTTTCCGAAGCCGGCTCTAGGAAGGTAGAGTTGTAGTACGAATACGTTAAAGACTTCGGCCTCTTCCTATTATAGCTTTACTATAGCGACGTTCGCCTACCGACAGTCAAGGAGTACCGAGATATTGCCAACTATAACCGTAAAGTAGAGGAACTTGGCATATCGACTACTAACAAGAGTACAAATAATATAAGTATAGATAGCGAAAGCGAAGAAGAAGAAGAAGGAATAGAAGTTATTAATAAAAAGGCTCGGGGTTAAGACACTTTACTCGATCTATTTATCTTCGTAGATCGCCGCGGTATAGTCGGTCTCTATAACGACATTATAACTATAGTTGCTAAGCTACGGACGCTATACTAGCCGCTCTTTTCTAGGTTACTTAGGCGGGTATAGAGGGCGTTCGCATTACTGCTCGCAAGCTCTGCCTTTACTCGTTTCCTTATCGATAAGGCGGTATGGAAGTAGTACTACAATGTGGACGAACTTACTAACCTTAAAAACTTCCCGCCCGCTTTTACTAGTAGAGCAATGCGGAAGATAATCGAGGTAACTAAGCGTGTAGACAGACAACACATTAAGTCTCCTTAGCGACTCGATAGATACGTTGCATATTATAGCTACGTAGTGTCGACGTATAGTCCGTATACATAGTCGTATAGTAGTCGTCCTTGCTGCGCACTATACTACTAGCCGGACGAGACAGAGGGCTACATTGCGAAGGATAAGAGGCGAAGGCAACGAGGTATTACAAGGTATAGTAGTAGTTTAGGTACGTAGGTAGTAGCTATCGCTATCTTGTCGTGTCTAAGACTAGACGACTGCGAGCACACTATAGCCCTAGCGGAGTTATATAACATATCCCCTAGTACGATAACAGTAGGTAAGGAAGAAAGGACCTACTATCGAGCTAATATAGACGCATAGCGCAAAGAGATAGAGGTAGCACGGATAAGTCCAATTAAGCTAAATAACCGGTGTTCCTCGGAGGTTTAGCTTAATTGATATTCCAAATTAGCGGCTAGGGTATAGACGCCTTTAGACTGCTACGTTAAGAAGTCAAGTACTATCTCGCTATTATAGAGGCGCACCTTCATTTAAGGATAGAGTAGCGGTCTATACTAGCGGCGTCGATAATTATGCGTTTACCGCTACGAATTGTTATAGTTGCAAGTATAGTCTAGAGGGCGAGAGGCGAACCTAATACATGCTTAACGAGCCCTAAACGCTAGACATTATAGGTATAAGGACATAGTTCTCTATAAGCATAGCTGCGGCAATTAGGTTACGACATAGGTCCTAGTAAGTACGTAGAGAACCTAGCGCGTCTAAGACATCGAAGATGCTAGATACTAGATACTAGACACTACGGAGAAACGAGGCGAGGGACAACCTATTACCTAGATCTTGTCTACTACGCTAAGATAGCTCGAGGGAAAGCCGCAAAGATAATCGCATCAATCGAGACACGGATGTTTCCGAGCCGCAATAAGGCGCTGTTTTATATAGAGTAGTAGGATAAAGATCCAACGTCCTATACCTATAGCGTCGATTACCGGCTCTTCCCCGAACATCCTTCCCGCAAAAATCTCCTCCGGCCTCTTAGGTTCTTGTTTATAAGAAAGCGTCTAACCTTAGCTCTATACCGGCGTAGTACTAAGCTCTAGTACGGACATAGCTTTGTCGCTAGCGCACGCTCAATCTAGCAAATAGAAGCCGGAGCGAGAGGTGGTCGAGAGTTACTAGATCGCTAAGAAGCTAAGAGCCCCTACAATATAGCGTAGGAGCTTTTCCGATATAATAGGAGATGTGCAACTAGCGGAGCTCTAACGGTCGAGGCTATATACGCGCCTCGTCTAACACCTTTACCTAGCTAGCTAACGTCGTAACTACGGACGCTATTTCGAGATAGTTACACTCTTCGTAGACGCTACCGCTCGGCCCTTTACCGTCTATACCTCGATCCTCCGCTTTCGGTGCCCTACCTTTGTCGAAATATGTATTACTCGCAATACTTAAGAGTATACTATCGGGCTACGAGGGAAAGAGCACCTACTTTAGAACTTTAAAGTAAGGACTTTCTAGCTATTCGTGCTATAGCTCTATACTAGTAACTTGGTGCCTATACCCGAATGCCTAGAGTCTCGTTTAGATCCTTCCTATATAAGGCTAATTAATAGCGAGGGCGGCTACAATAATATTGAGCTATAGGCGGATAAAGACTTAGTAGACCTTTACATCTTTAGTAGAAGATACTATATTGACGATCTGTCTACTAAAGTACTCGCGACATTAGCCTAGTAGAACTAATCGCTCCGCTAGACGACATGTTTGCTTGCCGTTAACAAAGCCTTTTTTACGACTCCGTACTTAACCGTGCTCTTACGGCAGTACCTCGTAGATAAACTCTCCTAGTACGCTAGGCCGAACCGCATCGACTAGAACAGCCCGGGGCTCGACGATTATAATATAAGATATTGTATAGAGGTACTTAGCTACCGTCCTTCGACAACCTCTTAAAAGTTATACGTAGAGATGCCTTGCTCGTACTATATCTATTATAGGCGGGTAGAGCAAATGCGATATATAGCGGACGCTTTTAAGGACATCGTACTATCCGCGGGCCGCAATAAGCTATATCCGTATATACTAGAGATAGGTACCGTCCTTATAGGATCTTCCCGAGTGCCTATAAATCTATATAAAGTTGCCGCTATTAGCTGCTCTACCTACTTCGACCGTACGTTTAACGGCGAGTTTATAGAAGGTCGTTCTAGGTCTATTAATTCAGTCGAGGAAGAGCTTCATACTTTCCTAATTATAGCTAAGTAGATGTACTCGCGAGATATATGCCTGCCTAACTAGTAGGAGAGGACTAACCTACTAGAGCTATATGCTAATTTCGACGAAGGGGTTGCCTAATATCTAGCCGATAATGCTAAGAGCGGTTTATATACCGACGCTTGCAATAGCGACTTATAGCACCCTTTGCGAAGAGAGGGTCTACAAACTTTACTATACCTATATATGCCGATCGGCGCGGCATCCGACTCCTTTGGAACGACGTTATAACTAAGCTTATACGATAGTCCGCGACTCGGCCCCTACTCTTAACTAACGTCGCTATAGTTAAAGCGATTAGTAAGTCTCTACATACTACGACCAAACTTTAGCTATACGTTGTAGACGAGGCTGCCTATTACTAGACTAAAGGAGTGAACATTGCTATTGCGGACAAGCTAGAGGAGTAGCCGGGAGAATTTATTATAGCTGTTATGTAGGCTATAGTCCGGCGCCTATAGCAAAGCGGCGGAGACGTTTCGAATTAGGACTTAGAGATCGAGCGCTACTACGAACACTCTAACGATGCAGATAGAGCAGCATATAGGGCAAGCCGACCTTCGCAAACTACGGAAGCTACGGCGGTACAACGTATGGAAATCGACCTAACTACAAGTTTACAAGGGACCGCCCGCGCTCTTTATCTTACGAGCATTTCTATTATCTTTGCAAAAAGCATATACACATTGACGACGCCGATTGAGGACCTCCGTGTATTTTGGGGGTCCGTTTCGTTGCGATTTCTTTGGCGAGTTGTAGGTCGGGCATTAACATGCCGCACTCTCGGTCTAGTTAGCTAGCTGGACTAGCATGACCTTTGTGTGAGGTTCTTTGTATATAGCAGAGTTAGCAGCATACGTAATTAACAAGCGACGGACAGTTAGGTTTGACCCGACGGGACAGCCTCGTTGGACATCCTACTTAAGAGTGACCTTACCGCGGAGTCAGCAGTTAGGAATGATTTCCTCTGTTGGCATTCACGACGACGACGACTGCTCAGGCACACAACTCATTGGAGCGAACGCAATCACGGGGCAGCGTGATGCAGGAGTCAGATTCCGCCGCTCGAGACGTTAAAGGCTTTGGTGGGAGCCTGGTAGATGGAAGGGGGGTCTGCTCTCTCTGCAAAGCAACCTAACCTCCATGTGCATGCGGTAAGAAAAAGTTATTCGTATAAAAAACTGGGACTTTAAGAAGTCACACTTACCAGCAGCCACGAAGAGAGTACTTCCCCCCTCCGCCAGCACGACATGCGCCCATGGATCTTACGAAGAAGTCTTCACCTAGCGAAGCGATTGAGCGGTAGACAGTTTCTTCAACACTGCCAACTTCTCAGATCTCAAGCCGTGAAGCGCCACCAATGCCTTCGCCACTCAGACGTGCCAATCTCACCAGTGCTGATATGATCATGAGGCCCGAGATCCTCGGAGCACCCTCCCAGCCCTCCAAGTAAAAAAAGGGGTGCTTTCAGTAGTCGCCGCTCATCTGGAACCAACATATGAGTAAAGTGCAAACGAATGACGTGATTCACTTTGTCAGGATGTCCAGTCTCCAGACAACCGTCTGGTCTGCGGAAAGAGGCTATGATTTGAAGGATTGGGCGGGCATGAGAGCTGGTATGAGAGAGGTATTCTCTGCGCGCATGCAAGGAACAAGGATTTTCTGGTGCAAGGAGAAGACTGACAGATTTAGGACGCATGGCAAGTGTCTTGCAGAACGAGAGAAATATTGGACAAACAAGAGTTGCGGAAGCGGTCCGAGAAGAAAAGTATCGTTGTGCAGGTGGGCTCAAGAGAGCGTGTAGGCGGCCATGCTTCTCACGATGAACGGGTAAAGGTCAGACAATCGGCTGTCAGGACGAAGGCGCTACAACCGTAATACGGCACAGATGAAGCAGACATGATTTGGGCCACGATGGCCTGTTCTACGATCGCCGAACGATGTGTCATGCCAGCTCACCCCGAGTAGTTTTCCGCACACACAATGCACTCCTTTTCTTCTTCGTTACGGCGTTCTTCTGGAGAACGTTTCCAGGCGCGCATCCGGGCATATTGCCACACTAGTCCTCCTCCGCCTGCATCTCGCGGCCCACGTAGACATGTGCATTCCATGTGCGTGTGGAGGCTCCCGCTTTCCTCTCTACAACTTGCTGCAGCCGCGCAGCGGCGGGCTGAAGTTGCCACATATACGCCGCTCACAAGGCTACTTTGTCTCTGGCCTCCGGCATTCATGTTGGTGTCTCATTCGGAGAAAGCCTTGCTGCTCCAAATTGTGCGACTCTGCTCTGCCGTGCAGCGCTTGCGCATACGCTGGGACTGTGGCGCTCCGAAACGATGGCCGGAGGCAAGGCTACTTAGATGGCCATGCAGCTGACCGATCATGGGAATGAACCCTTCCCGTCCCGGAAGACCTCATCGTACCATGGCGATTGTGCCTCGGCTTCGTCATCCTTGGATCTACAAGCGCTGTCCCAGGACGTGCCTCGCAGGCCGGAACGTCTGTTCCCATTGCCTTTTTCAAAGATCAGCGGTAGCTTTTGCGCTTCTTGTGCCCCGTACGGCCGCACGTCCAAGATACCATTCGCAGCGTCGGTGCGGAGAAGCGTTGTCGAATTTGATGCAACCTCTGCCTCAAGCAGCCCGCGTAGGTATGGAAAAAACCAAGGCCTGTCCCACCATGCGGTACGTCGACTCTTCAGTCCGTGCCTCCAGGCATTGTGGTGTATGGCTACAGGGATCGATGCCGTCCAGAAGTCGACATACAGGGGGACGTCGGCCCAGGTACGTCCATTCAGTACTTCGTTGCCCAGCTTCACTAGAGGTCCTTCCGCCCTCGCAAGGTCGCTTGGCAATGTTGAGATCCGAGGTGGGTTTACGCCGGCTTGCCTCGACTGCTCAGCCAGATCTGGGTTGTCGTGCAAGCGTACAAAGGAACCGCTGTTCTCAGCGTTGCAGGTGGGGTAGAAGAGCTCTTGTTCGTAATCGAGGCCGACGTGGTATTCGAATTGCTCCAGGGCCTTGGCGTTGGCAACGTCTCTGGGATCCCGTGTGTGGATCCCTCGGCGCCAGACTTCTTGCTCGCCAAACACTTCGGCAAAGACTCCTTGGTCACCAGCAAGATCCTCGCTGTGCTGTAGGACTCGAAGATCCTCTTGCATCTTCTGCCGGACTCGCTCGAAGTATCTCTTCATGTCGCCGGCAGGACCCATGAAGCTACCGCTGTTGACGTACCTAGGTCGCTGGCACTTGCCGTGCATGATGTTGAAGTCCGTGAGAAGTCCGTAGATGTTCTTTGGAAGTGTACTTTGAGGTACATCGTCGCAATGGAGATTGGACACCTGATCCCTGGGTGCAACGCAACCCTTTTGTGCGGCGGCAATGATGGTCTGTTGAACCGAGCCTCTGTTGACGAAACCTGCCTCCTCGGCCAAGCGCTTGTTCGCCTGTGCGTTGATACGGTAGTATCGGTGCAGGAGGATGTCCGGAGGTAGCTGCAGCCAGATGTCCTGCGCATCAAGCATAAGGACGAGATCGTCTTCGCCCAGCGTCTCCGTCTCGTTGAGATCCGCGCCAGTCGCCCACGAGAGATAGTCGAGCGTACCGGTAATCTTTCCCAGCTGCGAAGGCCCAACGCCTTCGGTGTTGGTCTGGAAATCTTGCTGCCAATTGACTAGGACAGGTGTCGGATAGCCGAGTGCCACGGCGCTGGCAAGGAGCTTGCAGAGATCTGGACTGGAATCATCGACGGGGAGAACAATGACGAGTTTCCGTTGCCCGGCGGAGATGTGGTTGTAGATGTCCGGGACGTCGGGCGGTAGGCGATGAGTGATGGCCCACTTGCTGTTGGAATGATACTGTTGCTTCCGTCAGCTTTAGTATCGACTCCAAAGAGTGCATCGGCGGGTGAATGCACATACTAGGTTGAACATAATGAAAGCGCCTGCGGCGAGAAGGAGCAGCAACATTGGGCTTGTGCTCCGCCATCTCGAGTCTGCGGAGCGAGGCCTCGCCATGATGAGCAGACGACAAGATGAGAGAGACGACAGACGGTTGAAGTCGACCAGGCTAGAGGTGGATGGAGTTGACCAGGCCTGTTGCGAAAAGGCGACGGGTGTTCACCGTCGAAGAGCATCAGGACTCCTACTACCTCCACACTCCAGAAAGCGTCTGCCTGAAACCCCGTTTGCTTGTCAAAGCGCTAAAGTGCATGCACCGTATCCGCATCTTCCTTCCCAAGCGTCAGGCGTTCAATGGCCTTAGCACAGCCCGAGAGGGGAATGTATGAGGATCGCATTCCTTCGGCGAGTCATGGCGCAGTACAACATACATCGTCGTTCAGTTAGCCATTGGCTACGTAGAGCGCGAATTTGGCCGACGCCGAGAGTACAGTGTCACGATACATCCGTAAGGCAAACCGCTCTCATGTTGCTCAAGGTCCAAGCTAAAACGAGACGATGTTTGCGGCGTTTGCACATTCTGGTTGGCTTGGAAGACAGCCGCATACCTAACTCGCCTTTGGATGTGATGAGGCGCTGTACGCAACTTGGGCGACTAGCTACCCAGGTTAGCAGACGAACCATTACTGTAAGCAGAGATGAATCCTCGGGGAAATCCTACCTAGGTAATGGATGCGATGAAGGAATTTCGGAGTGGAGAAGCAAGCTTTTCTGGTCGCTGCGCCCTGAGCACAGCCGCGATCCTTCGTGGCAGCGCTTCAATGGCAATCTCGCAAAAGCGTCTGCCTGGACCCAAAAGCGCCTGCCTAACCAGGTTCCACCACAGCAGGAGAATGAAGATGTCAGCTGCGTGTCGTAGGATGTGCTAATGCAGCACTGCTCATCAGTCCACAGTTCATCTCGCACTGCCCGAGGTAGGATCACTCAGCGCGGCTCTTGACTGTGAGGGCTCGCGCCATCGTCATACTGGCAGTCAGTGTCTGCGATCACTTCCTTCTTATGGACTGGGAGGTTCTCGTGTATGGCCTTGATGGTATCTCGATGAATGGGAGAGTCGCTTTGCTCTCCCTTCAATTTTGGTGGGAGATCTGCGCGATGACTGATGCCTAAGGCGTTACAACCGCGGCCGCGGCCGCATCGCGGGGTAAAACAGCAGTGGAGCCGAGAATTACGAAACGCGGTGCGTTCGTTTCAAGATCCAATGGCAAACCGCTGCACGATACATCTCCGCCGTCGCAATCGCTGCAGAACAGCGTGAAAGGCGCCACAATGGCACGAGTCAAGGCGCGTGAGCGTGAGAAGGGTAAGCAATGGCCGCAGAACTCAGAAAAGCCCTCACGCCGCAAAAGGCAGTCCAGCCATGAGCTTGATGAAGATGGAAACGAACACGAGTCTGACGCCATGTTCGTGGATGATGATGCCCAGCAGGACATGGAGGAGCAATTCACGGCGACAGCGATCGGTCATCTCATCCTCGATTCGCCATCTCATCTAATGTACGAACAGCACGTTCGGACCATCGTCTCGCGATGTGGATCCGGCGATGAAGGCCGGCGCAAGCTGCGCAAGATGGTTCGACGCCTGCGTACCAGCGGAGCGGAGATGGGAATGGCGCAGAACACTGATGCCGCGGCCTCACGTCTTAAGGAGTCATGGTACGCCAAGGAAGCCGAAAGCTCTACCAACCACATCGACGACGAGGAAGTCCTCGCGGACGTCACTGCCAAGCTCATCAGCCGACAGCTTGGACAGCATGGTGAAGGCTTCGACACGCAGTCTTTTCTCCAGAAAGTTCAGGACAGAGTCACTCGTAAGCTCACTGCTCAGAGCAAGCGCTCGGCTTCGAAGAGCAGCTCGAAAACGCCTCTCTCGGAGAAGGCGCAGAAGCGCAAGGCCAAGACTCCCCACGTGGAGTCCGAGCTCACATCCCGGCCTGCCGACGGCGACGACGAGTTGCGCAAGGCTGAACTGGACCATGCCACAGCCGGCGTAGACGCCTACTGGGACGTCGACCGTCTTCGCACGTTGAACGTCGACACTCTCAAAGGTCTCATGGCTACTTGGTTCCACTCACCGGAAAGCTTGTACATCGCAAACTACATCGCGGAGAGGGAGGTCACGGACTTCATGAAGCACGTCGACTCTGGGTTCGGCGAGCAGTATGACAAAGCGCGAGAGACATGGAACAAGCTATCCAAAGGATCCCGTAAGAAGTATAAGACGCGCTTTGAGCACTTGCTGGCTGGAGATCTGCAGATGCTTGTAACGCCAGAGCTTGATGACGAACGCAAGGCTCACAAGGCGGAGCTGAAGAAGCGCCGACGTGGCTACACACCTTCTCTCAAAGGACCGCGCTTTACGCAGGTGAGCGGAGAGCCAGCTGCGACATCTACTTCCAATCCTCGCGGCGCGAAATTGATGCAGCAAAGCCAGGCCCCGCCAGGCTTTGCCGCATACGGCGGCTTTGCACAGCCCTTTGGGCATCAACCTGCTGCTCCTTTCGTGCCACAGCCCGCTGTTGCAGTCAATGGTGGGACTGCTTCGGTAAGAGCGAGCTTTCAGCAGCCGAATGTGGAGCAAGCTGGTCCATCGAATCACCAGCCTAGCGGCTCGAGGTCACCGCTTGGTCGTCACCTTGGCATAGTACGCACAGGAACTACCCCAATGCCGTTCCCGCCCACGATCCCGCAACAAGGACATCAGGCGAGCTTCGGTCTTGATGGGACGATGATCAAGCCGGAGCCAGAACCCACACCTGCTCCCTTTGATGCCCCCGGACGTGCCTCGGCTCCTTCACCAGATCGCACCGTGCCACAAGCACCTGAGTCGCAATCTCAAGCCCAGGATCGTACGCCCGACTCAGCTAGGCAAGTGCTCGTCTTCGCTGCAAGTCACTTCACCAAGACCATGGTCGACAGCGCTTGCCGGAACGCCTTAGGAGATCTCGGCTACCAAGGCGTGGCCAAGTACGATAAGAAGTGGCTCGTGACTCTGGGATCTGAGACGGACGCAAAGCAGGCGACTAAGCGTAGGGTTCAATTTGGCAAGTACTACTGGACTCCGCAGCGTTTGTAGGCTTTCGGCGAGCACCTCTGAGGCAGAGAACGGCTCGAGTCTGGGAGAAGGCGTCATGGTGTGAGGGCACGGGTGGGCTGCGGATACGACGGTAGATTACAACGTGGAGATGAGAATGTGGACTGTCTCAGGAAGGCGTTTCGGCGTGGGCGTCAAGTGGGTTACGGGGACTGCGATGGAGCGCAATGCGAATAAGAAAACGATGATGAATGTACCGATAGTGTAAGATAGCACGAGAACGAGCCGCTGGAAGGCCGTGTACAGCGGGAACATACTGCAGACAATGGCTTCTTGATGCTGTTGCAAGAACAGAACCCCTTAATAGCCGTCGCCATTTGTACCCACTTGATCTTCTCCCCCCATAGCGGATCTTCGTATGCGATGCGGGTAGCACCTTCGCTGTGTTGTTTCCGTCGCTAGAATGGCTCACCATCACCTCGAGCCGAAGCGGCACTCTCAGAATACTACCAGTACGCATACAGAGACTTCCTACTCGTGGGCTAAACTAGCAAACTCGGGAAGCGGGAGAGGCAGTCTGAGAAGGGAATACAGACTCGAATCCTCCACAACGGTGGTCCCGCCCGGATTTGAGGCAATGACAGCTCTGTGATGTCCTTAGATGTTCTGGGTCGCACACGCGCTGCACTAACAGAGCTAACGAGATACATACTGTCATGGGAGACCTGCAGGAACTGGGGAATTGTCGCTGCCATCAGTATCAGTAGGAATAATAGTATGAAGATAATGTCCGCGTGCCCTGTCAAAACGTTGTGCGAAGTTCTCCCTCGTAAGAATAGTAAGTGTCGGATGGGAGGTACTGGTCGCGGATGGAAAAGGGTAAGGATCGCCAGCAAGCGTATGGGCCAGAGAAAACGGTTCAAAAGACATACCCACTTCTTGTCCCAGCAAAGCACTAAAGACCTTTGAGGAGAGCCGCAGTCTCAGAGGGAGGTATCATGCGAAGCAGCCGGCTCCAGGTGCACCATTCAGAGCTCTCCGCCTGGTGAAGTGAGTTAAGAGTCCCCTCCAGGCCAGCTCGACGAGGAAGAAGAACCCGTACGGCTATCTGCTACCCCCTAACTCCTACATCCTGGGAAATTGGCGGCCGCCGTCTTCAAATCTGACTAGCAAGCCAGGTTCGACGAGCGCGAGGATGTCCT
Source organism: Neocatenulostroma microsporum (assembly GCA_022814695.1). Lineage (NCBI taxonomy): Eukaryota > Fungi > Ascomycota > Dothideomycetes > Mycosphaerellales > Teratosphaeriaceae > Neocatenulostroma > Neocatenulostroma microsporum. The sequence goes on from JAKLLW010000052.1 coordinate 28,182, forward strand.
GCAGCCTGCAGCCTACGGAGCTCAGTGCGTATAGGAGACTGAGATTGAGATGTAGATCAATGAGATGATATATCACGCAGCGAGCAGAACGATTTGGAGCTCTATTCTTGTGCAAAGATGTGTAGGCGCTGGCTCGTGCGCCACGATCAGGCACGGCAGCCAATGCCGAAGGAGTTCTCAGGTGCAGGTACGAAGGAAGATAGGCAGGAACATGATGGAGTCGGCGGAGGGGATGAGAAGTGCGGTAGAGTAGCTGTTCTGGAAAGTGTGGTATGGCGATCGAGCTATCTGCTCACACCCATGCTCATACTGAGGTTCAACCTCGAACTATCAGCGGGCTCAAAGTTCGCCACCGCTGTATGCGCCGCTTTATCGCAGCAAACGCCATAAGCGCCACGCCATGCCATGCGTCGCTAATGCCATCGCTTCATCTCATAATATCGTAACACCATCCTCGTCTCAAGGGTGACTTTCGTCCCCATACTCACGCCCTCTCAGTACACCCCACCCCCATAACTGTTCTCCCAACCCAACCCCCCCTTCCCCCTCGGCACCTCCAACCCCGCCATGCCCACATTCACCATATGCAATCTCAACAACAAAGTCCGCTCCACCTCTTCCGCAGCCTTCCTCGCTTCTTCGTGCGTAGCGCTCCTCAATTCCTTCTGTGGAGCAATCAAGATGCCGTTGACGACGTCTAGCCGAGCGGAGAGGTGTCCGGACTCGATCATCCTCAATACTTCTTCCTCCATCGCTGCGGGTGAGGAGATAGGGGGAAAAGTGGAGGCCAGGGAGCTCAGGGAGACTTCGGAGAAAGAGGAGAAGTAAGCCGTGATGCTCTTCTCACGGATGAGTTCGAAGAGCCTGTCCACGTGGGAGGATTGGGAGTAAGACGAGCAAGGCGCTCCCAGGAAGATGTCCAGGCTCCAGTCTGAGTAGTATCTGCGTAGAGTGTCGAGGCAGGCTTGGTACTTGGCGGTGGCGTAGAGAGAGATGGCTTTGCGCATGTGGGGTTCCAGTTCCAGGAAGGATCGGAAGTTCCCGCCGAGCACGAGGTCGACGAGTTCTTGGCGGGTCAGGGTGGCGAGGGCGCAGAGGCCGCCGTAGATGGCGATGTCGTTTGCGGAGGCGACCATTTTGCCGAAGTCGGCCTGGTGGACGGGGGTGAGGGTGTTGTAGTCAAAGGGCGTCTGGAGGAAGGAGTAGGTGGCGTCGCGGTAGTTGGCTTGGCCTAGGTGGGCGATACCGGCCATGGCGAGGGCGATGGGGCTGAGTTTGACTTGCTCCTCTTCTTTCACACCGGCCGTGCGAAGGCGGCTGCTGTTCGCGAGTACGCTGCTGAAGTGCAGACCGGCGGAGTAACCTAGCTGCTGGGCGGAGACGGCTTGCAGGATGGCGGTGTAGATGAGGCGGAGGGTCATGCTGGCGATGTGGGTGGGTGTGGTGCAGTAGTCGCGCATCTTGCCGAAGGCTTGGTAGGCGGCGTTGTAGCCTGCGCTGTTGACGGACTGCGGGTTGTTTGGGTCTGGGAGTGGGCCGCCGGTGAGGAGCTGGTGGGTAGCGAGATCTTCCTGGCCCATGCGGATACTCTCGCGGATGAGGTTGTTCTTGTACCCGCGCAGTTCGCCTTCTAGTCTGCTCAGCTCCCGCTTGTTGCCCTCCTCTTGCTTCACCGCCCATTCTGCATCTGCCTTGGCGAGATCATGAAAGCCCATCTGGCCGGCGAGCTCACACAGCCTGAGGTATAGCTTCGCATCTTTGCCCTTCTTTGCGCTGGAGATGGCGAGGGTGAGGGCTTGTTGGGCGAGCGTGGGGCAGTGGATGGCGACCTGGGAGAGGCGGTAGGGGAGGAGGGCGCCTGTCAGCATACATTAGCAGGAGATTGAGAGGCTCAGTGTGGATAAAGCATACCCTCGTAGTTGTTGGCCCAGATGTCGAGATCGAAGGTGGGCGGCGGGAGGTTATAGTTGCCTGAGTGCGATGAGCTATCGTGCTTCACCTTCTTTGCAGGCGAGCTGACAATACCAGAGGATGCCATCTTGCCGCGATGATATGAATAGTATGAATGGGTTTTGGTGATGCACTCGCGTGAGGCTATCTGGCCACCATCTGCGGTCGGTTTTCCAGGCAGCGGCTGATGCGGAGGGCGGAAGTGCGCGATCTGGTATCTTACAGGCTGCGTCCGGAGATGATACACTGGAGAGCGCTTCGACTGAGTAGGGAGAGAATGCGTAGGCGATATGGCCGATGTTTGATGCTTCACAAATGTTTCGGTGCCTGGAAGTGAGGCTCAAAGCTCAAGCTCAAGCTCCCAAAGTGTGGCGGAGCCGAGCCGAGAACTGACTCGCCAAACTATCAACCCCGCCACTCCCCGCCTTCGAACATCAGGCTGTCAGACCTGCGACATTAATCGCACGACGAAGGAAAGGAGGAAGCGCCAGCTAGCACAGGCGCAGACTGGGACTGAGGATCGGGCACAACGTCAGGAGGAGAGAGCCGCTGACTCGAGAGATTGCGCTCACGCTAAGCAGCAGGCAAGTCTTCACTTGGAGCAGACGCAAGAGACAACCAAAGCTGGGCCAGGACATTACATCGATGTAGTGACCGTTGGAGGCAAGACGTACGCATCAACATCCGTGCTGGACGGGCAGAAAGTCTGGGGACGGATGCCTGGCGTTACATACCTGGACAAGACGCTCAAGCCTAATGCAAAGCCGAAGCTTTCTGGACCCAGTCGAGGAATCACCGTTCACCATCGGGCTGGCAATGACGGGCCTCCGTCGTTCGATGGCACGTTCATTGGAGGGATTGCGTTTAGAAGCGGCTTCGCGAAGATGCGAGAACAGGGCTTTTTAGATTAATCTGGGGTGCATGGATCCCCTACCCCCTTCCATGTGCGCACAGGATCAAGCAGAAAGGGCGAAAGATCGGCTCTGGCCTCAGTGGGAAAAGGAGCGGTGCTATCCCGGGCACAGCCTCCATATTCCAGCTCGCAACTTACTTACTGGCCTGGGAGATCCTCGCCCTCAGTTGTCCGTTTCTCGGGACCATCGCTCTCTAACGCTTCCCGTTCAATTGGAGCTTTCGCGGTATTGTCGCAGGAGGATTGGTGGTAAGCTGAGCGGTTCCTCGTGAAGCTATGGTGGAGCATAAAGAAGCAAATGTTTCAGACGCTGCTCCTACGCTGCGCGACTGGAAGGCTTCGAGCATAAGGAAGCAAGAATCTTTGATCATGGGGAAGCGGGAAGAGACTGCAACATAGCATGATCGTCCTGCCCAATCCGCACAAGTGCGGTTGGTCTTGTACCGGGGACAAGTGTGTGTCAAGCGCGCCGTCTAACTCCTTCATGGTGGTAGTGCTATTAGCCTGACGTCAGCATCGAGCTGAATTATGTCTCTGACCAAGCAGCTAGCAAGTATAAAGACGTTGTTCCTAGGAAGACTACGCCTCCCTTCTTCCTACTCCGCGCCCGCACTTAGGGTGCTGGGAGACAGCGACAGACCGTCTTATTGCCATTCGCCAACGAGTGACGCGTACACTGGAGGCGTTATGGTTCGTGGTTGTTCCGTAATAAAGTGCTTCATGATCAAGATTTGCCTGTCGGCAAGGTTCATATACTGCCAACTTGCTACCAGAGGTGGTTGGTGGTGGCTGGCTAGCGCAAAATCAAGGCTGGAGCGATGTCACCCGGCAGAGAAGATGGATGGATGTTATCTATATGAGTGAGAAATCAAGTGGCTAGAAGGTTTCGTGTGAGGCTGGGACATGGCTGGTAATGCCAGCCACTGCGTCTATATAAAAGACCGCTACCGGCTCTTCGAAATGACGTACTCTCACACATTTGTTTTCACTTACAAGCATCCTGAGCTTACTGCAGAGACTGCCAGCTGCTCCTTCTTTCCCACTGCCGGGCACTCTCTAGCGGATTTCACGATCAAGCTCTACTCCACCAAGACGACTTACGGCGTCTGCAAAGTCAACATCATGGGACGAGAGGAAACCCAATTCTGGCGCAGCTACCGCGACGATCCGGAATGCCTTGCGAACAAGCAGCAGCAAAAGCTCGAAAGTCAGAAGGAGCGAATTGCGAAGACCAACAAAGTCAGAAAGGAAAGGGAAAGGAAGAAGCGCAAGCGAGCGAAAAATGCGGCAGAAGAGCGACAAGCGGCAATTCAGCTGAGGCAAAGGCTGAGAGAGAAGGAAATCTTGGAGCAGAGGCTGAAGCTCGAGAGACGAGCCGATACCTACTGCTGTACAGACTTAGCGGTATGTCAGATCCGATTAAATGAGAGGAAGATCATGCCTTGCCCAGCAGAGGCTGTGCAGCAGTGGCACCACGAAGCAGATGTGGCCGCTCAGCTCAGAGGGGTGGCAGTCTTGAAGGAAACCTGGCCCGAGTGTTTCGACGACGAGACGGATATCGCTGCCCTCTACCTTGGGCGGAAGGAGTCCAAGTCTGGCAGCAAGACCTCTCACTCGGATCCCAAGGACAGTCCCTGGTTCGGCGATGTCTTCATCGGAGGCATGGGCTTCATCGATACCTTCGCAGGTCTTCGCGAGCAGGGACATATATCATAGTCCAGTACGGACATTCGGATTGCGCTTCCAGGTTCGTACAAGATCATTCTGAGCCCTCATCACCCATGGCCATTCCCTAATGCATCCAACAGTGTAATCTTTGCTAGGGTGTTTGGAACAATGTTTATGGGTGGATCTGGAAGATATATATACATATGCAGATGCCTGAGTTGGAATGAATCCTGTGTAGATCCAAGCCGTAAGATATCCCTGCGCGTGTGGGATAGAGCTTCGGTTATCGAGCCGTGTGCGAGCTGGGGTATCAGTGATAGGCCTTTACTGGCAAGACTTTGTCTCCTAGGTCCGCTTGATGAGACGCGCATTCATAGCCGAGTTTGGGCGCTTTGTCCTATGTATCCCTGCCAAAACCAGTTGTTATCAGCCAGTAGTGACACATGGATGTCGTGGTTGAGTAGCAGGATCTCAAGCGGCGTCCACTCAGACACATCAGAGGAATTGAAAGTCGGAGACCATCGCCACCAGGTGCTATACAGCCGAATTTGAGATGCTCATAAGGTGGCTGACGGCGCTCGGTGTTCGCTTAAGACACCATGTTCAATACTAGTAGCCGTATACTTGATCTTCTTGGCCATTGCCCCACAGCGATCCCGCAGACACGTCCGCTTTCGATGATAAACGAGAGGGCGCCATTGCGGTCACGAGGGTTCCCTGTTTGGCAGCCACAACGCGAATACTTGTCGCTATTGAGGGTAGCCTGACCCCAAGAGCCGTTAAGCCTCCCGCTCCTCGCGGGACTTCCGAAGTAACCTCATGTTGTGCGCTCCATCTAGGCTGGGTGGAGCTATCGGGAGGGTGGTTATGCTGGCCGTTCTGCTGCTAGCAAACTGCTCAACTAAAGGCCGCTGCGTTCTCTGCGGAAGAGACAGAGACCTGATCTCAAGACGTTGAGTCATCCATGATAGGACTTCCCACAGCAACCTTCGCCTTCTCTTCGGAAATCATCCGGTCGAGGTCTGCCATGTCGGCAGCGGAGAACGGTACCCTCGCCGTCCTGATCTGACCGTCTGAGCTGTCCTAGAAGCAGCAGATGGAAGGGTCAGCAGGTGTTTCAAAGAGCTCAGCACACTACTCACGTCGTTGTCCTCGAGGTCTTGCGAGCGCTGCTTCTTAGCGGTCCTGTCTACCTTCTTCCGCTGTAAGATGGCGCGATCTGCGTTTATTGCATCCTCCAGGCAAATACCGTACACATTCTCTTGTAACGTCTCCTCGCAGAATTGTAGAGGATTGCCACCTTTGCCGAACTTCTTGGGTACAGCAGTCGTCGTGAACAAGCGTGGGTTGGCGGCTAGGTTGACCCAGATACCGAGACTGGTCAGACGGCTTTCCCACTGCTCAGAAAGGAGGTGTTCCGCTTGAGCCCGGTCTTTCTTCACGCGGCCAGCAAGCGAGCGAAGCTTGAACAGCAATGCCAATGAGTAGTGGGTTGAAGCGCGGAATCTCTTTGGCAATGCTTCTGCCGGCCCGCAACGCCACTTCGTCTTGATTATTGCGCACGCTTTGTTCCACACGCGAGATGCCGGATCTTCGCCAGGCCCGTGAATTCGTGGATCACCAGTCTTGCCCTTGTTTCTCGGATCGACCATGTCGGGAGACGGCGGATGCCAGAGATTGCCATCCGGGTTCGGGAAGATGAGCGGGTCTTGGAAGTACATAGATCGCGTAGAAGTACCTGTGGACGACTCATGGCTTGTTGGAAGCTCGGGAGAAGTAGTGGTCATCTGGTAAGGCTCAAGGGAGACTCCGCCATCGTCCGAAAGACTCACGTCGTCGTCGCTGTCTTGAGTCTCCGCGACAATATGCTTGCGGCGGATAGGCAACTCCATCATAATATGCTGGTTGCTGCCGATCTTGTTCGCGCCTCACATGTCTCTCCTTCCTCCGTTGGCGGCTTGCAGGTATCTCTCCGCGTTGTCGCTGGTGGCTATTGCAAGGCGACCAACACCAGGCCAGCAATACTTGTTGAGCGATGAGAGCTATGCCGATGTTCACATTTAGGTTCGTGGTGCTGATTTGCTTTACTGCAGCCTGGCGGATTGAGAAGCTAGCATTTCGGCGAATAGTCGGACCGGTTGCTATGCACAGGCTGCACATGGGCACACATGTTCTTCTTCCCTGTTGTGGCATCTCTCGTGCATCACAGTCGGCCTAGAACCGTGAGCATACTGCGCGTTTCGAAAGATAGTAGATCTTGGTACTCCGCTTGCTGTCCATCGTGCCTCCAGACGTCTTCATCTCCAGCTACGAAGGCTGGGAGCAAGATACCAGCGTCTTCACGACTGGGCTCCGAAAGGAGGCTCAGCGCTCTGCTGGGAGACCAAAACTAAGAGGGCGCAGACCGAGAAACCGCTCCAACGCATCAAAACAATCACCACTGCACTACGTGCAAAGCACGGCGGCCGAAATAGAAGGAGCGGAAGCCAACCAGACAAGCCGCTGCCGGGATCAGCAAGCCGAATATCCAAGCCCCACCAGCACGCCGTTGACCGTGAAATGTGTACGAGATAGCAACCTTGGAGCTGCTCCACCAGATGAAGCCATGCCCTCATGAACCAAAAAGGCCGTTCGCCTGCCCGGTGAGGTCCAAACTGTTCTCGAGCGAGCGACCTCTGCTAGACAACGATGTGCAGACTGGTTTCGAGAAATTGAGGTCCAGAGTCGATACTCTCATGCGGGCCATCCGCACTTCACCAGCATTCTGGAGAAAGGGCATGAATTCATCAGAGTTCCGAAGTGCCTACAACGTCTATTACATAGAAGGTCACCAATGTCCAAGACAACACCTCTGCTTCTGAAGACGGTCTCGCGTATCGCTTCGCAGCTCTGGAGTTGTTGGAGAATGATACAGAGTTGGAGCTGGAAGACTTGGTGGAAGCGGAGGTCGTCAGGGCTGCATTGGGCGTGCAGTGTGCACTTACAAATCCCACATACCGGTACCACAACGGGTCCGAGATACTGCCATGAGACTCCTACTCCGATCTGACTAATCGCTCGGCATCAGAGCTCAATTCGCTTTTGTACAAGAAGCTATCTCAAGAAGGCGATATGCACAGGTCTCAAATTATCGAAGGGCCCGGTCTCGTTTCACACCTCACTCCGGATCCGGTTTAGCAGTTCATGCTCCTGCCTGGACCTCACCGCCAGCCTTCTTCGCATCTTCGCCGATCTTGAAGACAATCTTGTACACCTTCCGAGCTTCGAAGTCTTCAAAGGCCTTTGGAGCATCTTCAAGCGACATGGTCTTGCCACAGAGAAATGCGACCTTCTTCTGCTCTTGAACTAAGAGGGCGAGGGCTTCCTCGAAGATCGAGCGCACCGGACAACGACCGAAAGCCATGGTGACGTTCTTGCCGTACAGGAGAAGGCCGTTCACGGGGAAGGTCTCGGTGCTGCAAAAAGTCGTCAGCTTCACTGATACTCAGGTTGGAAGCATGGTGATACATACTGCACACCGATACTGCTAATGCAGCCCCATGGCCTGATCATGTCAAAGCACAGCTGAAACGCATCTGCGTGCCCAACGATCTCCATTACGACGTCCGCCCCACGTCCGTCTGTCGCGTCCTTGATCTTCTGGACTGGGTTGTCGTTAAGGTTGATCGGTATCGCACCTAGCCTCTTCGCCTCCTCCAGCCGTTCTGGCACGCTGTCCACGGCGTATACTGTGTTCACCATGGTCAAGGCGGCTGTTATCGCACAAATGCCAACAGGTCCACAACCCACGGCGACGACTGTGTACTCCTTTCGGTCCCGCTCGTTCAGGTTCTTCAGGAAGCGAGCGGCGGCGAAGTAGCCCGTAGGGAAGATATCGGCCATCAGGACAAGCATCTCTTCGGGGATGTTCTGCGGAGTCTTGACGAAGGTGCTGTTGGCGAGTGGCACTCGGACGTATTCCGCTTGACCACCGTCACAGCTGTTTGCCGGAACGGAGTTGCCGAAGAGTTCGCCTTTGCTGCAACGAGATGCCTGGCCGCGGACGCAGTAGAAGCAGTTGCCGCAAGCCGTGTAGAATGGGACGACGACCTATGCGACCGAGCGTCAGCATTGTCACAAGGATTCCTCCGTAACCATCATTCGAGCATACCTTATCGCCGATCTCGAAGTCTTTCACCTCATCGCCCTTCTCCACGATTGCACCAACGAACTCATGTCCGCAGATGAAGCTGCCCAGTCATCAGTCCATTGACATCTTCTGTACCCAGGCGCTCAAGTCAATACGCACCCGGGCGGACACTTCAAGTGCCCTCGGTAGTAGTGCAGGTCGCTGCCGCACAGTGCGGTCGAGGAGACTTTGAGGACGGCATCGGTGGGTTTCTGGATTTTCGGGTATGGGCGATCTTCGACGGCTACCTTGATGGAAGGTCTGTGTCAGTTGTCGTTCGCAGGACGCATCAGGGTACACCCTGGAGAGGAGTTGGGTTACCTTGAAGTCGCCTTTGAGCACTACTGCTCGCATTGTCTCTGGCGGGGTGAAAGTTGAAGACATGACTGCTAATACTGTTCTAGCGAGAGCTCACTACGATAATTGGAGTCGATGGTATTGCGAGTAGAATGGAAGACCAACGTAAAGACCTCCATCTCTGTTGTGCTCATGGTATGCTACCCCGCATCGTCATACTGGAGAGCCATTGTGAGAAGTTACCGCGGTATCGGGATTATGCGGGGTCGAGAACGCGAGCGCGTGGGCCTTGCAGCGGCGATCCGGGACGGCCATGCGTACACGACTGCATGTGATAGAAGTAGAGATTGATCCTAGGGCAGCAGACCGCAGACTTCACGACTGAGATTGCATAGCAGGAGCCACTCCACAAGAGTCATCATGATCTCCTTGTGCGCAACCAAAAGACGACCCCAGCATGATGTGCCCAAAGACGCATACTCAAACATACCGAATGCAGGCCAGGGCACGAAAGAGACTGTTCAAGACATCTTTCTGATGTTATAATCACAGCTTGAACTTGGACGTTGACTTAAAGACGGGACCAGGGACCTGCAGATGGATGATGGAGATACTGACTGCATTCGGGGTATCACACTTGAGATTCCGGCAGTGCTCGACAGCCCCAAGGACTAGACCATCCCCGACAAGGTCTGGAACCAGTTCGCCGTCCGCCAGAGCAAGGCAGCCTTCGAAACGGGGGGCAGAATGACGACCAACCTCGACGACTCTAGAAAGCAGGGCAAGTTTGGCGGCCAGGATGTCGCTGTCACCATTGAGCTACACCGCTTCGAATGCTCAGGTACGGTGTCAAAGGTAAGCGCTTACTGTCATCAGACTAGCGTTAAGTATCTGGCCTGGCAGCATGAGCGCAAGTGCTCCAGGCTCAACCCAGCCGATGAGCTGCTCTCCTCTATTCCTCCCCGTTGCACTTGCATCCGTAAGCGAACCGACCAGGAACCGCAGCTTCGCAACAAGTATACCGACGCGGACCGCCAAACCAACCTTCGAAGATGTTGCAGTCGTGAAACAGCACACTTGAGATACGATGAAGTACTCCCACCTCAGCAGGCTATACATCCTGGCTCGAGCCCTCACCTCCGAGGGGATCCATCTCTATCTCAGCAACCTCGTCATCACTCCCGCTTTCTCGCAACCCCCGCAGTCTCCACATACACCACTGCGGCTCCCAGATCAGGATCTCGAGCAGTGCAATCACCACGAACCAGACGGGCACCAGCACCGCCACGACCACCACGCCGATAATCCCGAGTATGAAAGCATTTTCGGACTGGCTTTTCCCCTTCTTCTCCGGCCCCGACGTGAATGTGAATGCGAGTTTTGCCAAGTACATGTGCAATGCCGCGGGCGTGAACGCCCAGATCACCGCTGATTTCTCCACTCTGTATGGATCCTTTTGGACATCCTCCACCGTGTCAGAGGTTTGCTTCGAGTCTGCGCTCTGCCCAACGTCGAGCAGCCAGAGAGTGATCATCCACCAAAACACGTAGATGGCGATGCCGTACAGCAGGCAGAGGAACGAATTGAGGGCCCAGGGGAGGCTTGCCGCCGACTCGAGTCGTGCAGATTCGACAGCGCTCTGAAAGATAGTGTTCGTGATGGTCGCTGCTGCTGCCGAGTAGTTGCTGCCAAGCTGGCTTCCGATCGCAGGCATGACGATTCTCGTCAGCAGTTGTGATGCTGATGAGCAGTCGAAGAGGCGCCTCCGCCTGTATTATATATTCGGCGAGTGCGGCCCCGTGCGCTCAAACTCACTTCGCCTGCCCGACACAGCCATCTCTAGGCATTCACCTGCCATCTTCTTACTGAACGTCTGGCAACCGCAGCTACGGAGGCTACGGGAGACAAGTCTAGCCCTACAATCTAGGTTTCCGCAGCAGGGAGTGTGCTGCCCTTCTCGGCTTCCCGTAACGATCTCCTTTTGCCATCTACTATCATCTAACCGACGCTGCAGTAAAAGAACAAGCCGGTGAGGCTAACGCGCTAGAAGGCACCCTATACGAACTCCGGCTTTTCACAGTGCACTGGCGGGGGAAAGCCTGGCATCTGATACAGCTTGACGTAGTATGACCTGCTTCTTCGAAGTGGCACCGTCTATGCAACAGGAGTGAGTAGTGAACGCAGATCGGTCCTATACCGAATATCAGCTCTCGTTGAACCTCCATTCTACAACGACGCCGCTGCTCGCCCTTCCTAGCTAATCAGCTACGTACTCATCACTACAAGCTTCCAGCCTTCTTTCATCCGTCCCCACCTCTTCCTACACCTGCTCGTACTTTACACACAGCGACTGCGCCCTTTCCGCAAATCCTCTTCTTCTTACCGGATAGATTTTCGCTGACTTAGGCGCCTCGCCTTTTCTGCAAGCTGTCTAGGCCGGTCTTGACGCCCTAGATCGCCGCAGTGTACTTTTTAAAAAGGCTTGGCTGAAGAGCCTTCTCTCGTGTTTGTCTGCGGCAGTTCCTGTTCCTGTGCGTCGCTGTTTATATCGAGAGCGACCGCCACGCCAAGGGAATGATGCCCTTCACTTGCAGTAGTGGTTCCTGAGCACCGAAGGGCCGCAGAAGTAGACAGAGGAACTTCGGGGTCACAATGGAAGCAAGCTGCGGCGGAGGGTTTCCACATTAGGGGTTTTCCTAGAACGTCTTGAGCGTTTCATCGATCGCGACGGTCCGGGTAGGAGGCACGAGGTCGCGGTTGATGAGCTAAGCGGCCGAAGACTGCCCAAGGCGGGAAAGTAGTAACCGAGGATGCGTTTGCGAAGTATATATGAAGCACAATGAGCATCATTAGGAGCATCGGAGGTTGCTTGAGGCGGGTTCGCGTAGTACGGAGGAGTAGAAAGATGGGAAGAAGAAGGAGTGGAGGGAGAAGGAGACCAATGAATAAAACGTGGAGCAGAAGAACGGTAGGGAACATACGAGAGGAGCTCGTCCACTCATAGCAGAAGCATACAATCCGGGAAATCTTCCAAGAGCTACGACAGTTTCAGCGACTTACACCAGCATCACCACGATACAATACGCCAGAAGCACCGATATACTTCATCAAATCTCCGCGTCCAACCCTACATTAACTCGGACACCACTGAGTTATCAGCAACAGCCGGGCCAGAAGTAGAACACCACGAGTACGCACATGCCCATACTGACCCCTCGGATGAGCGGTAGAGCTCCGGAGATGCAACTGCCGCCGAAAGATTGGATATAGGCGTACGAGACTGGTGGGTCTACGGAGCGTGGTATAGGTCCCTACGTACAGTCCACGCTGATTGACCATTTCGAGGAGTACCGCAAGGTCGCCATGGTAAGGAGATTGGTTGAGTGCCTCAAGCGTTCCATGAATTCGCGGGTGGCCGATAGTCGGCATGCATTAAGAGTACAACGAGCACCGCTACTTGATGCCGAGCGTGCCGGATGACCTGCCGGAGTTGCGTGGCGGTGGTGGGAGAGGGTACGGAGTGACAGTGTTACATCACACCGTGTTTATGTGCGAATCCGGCCGGGAGCGCACAGAGTGTATGCTGAGAAGGAGTTGCTGGAGCATGCGTTCGCACATCCCATCTGCTTCTGACCCCATGCTTGTCTGCCGTATGCACGCTTCCTGGCCTGCCGCTGTTGCAGAAAGAGGTCATTCCAATGACAGGCCGAGAGCAGACGCTGCTGTTGAATGCAATGTGCGGAGGCTGCCGGGAGCATACTACTGGGCAATGTCGACATGTCGTGTAGGATGAGGGCGAGTGTTGGGCTAGAGGAACGTGAGACGGAGTTCTTCTCCATTGGGTAGCTATACCCGAACCTAGCTCGCGTGCCTCGTCGCGTGCCTTTCGTGCCTCCTCGGAACATGGGACCAATTGACTTTTCTGTTTCCCAAGCGCATACCACCATACTCCCCTCTCAACCCCTCTAGACCGCTATACCGGTATCGCCGTCTTCCTCCTCCACCTCCTTCAGCAGCGCATACTGTGCGCTCTCTACCTCGCTATGTCGCCCTCACCCATCCCGCTCACATGGAACGAAGCCCTCTCCGGCGTCTCCGGCTCGATTAGTCTGGCGTGTTGGGTCTTTCTTTTGCTGTGAGCACTATATCTCCATATATATATACCATACAACACCGCCATTTAGAAGTACAGTAAACGGAATGCTGACGTATGCGCTTGCTCCCAGGCCCCAACTCTTCGAGAACTACCAGAATGGCAACGCCGAAGGGATATCCATGACCTTTCTGTTTATCTGTCAGTCTTCACCTCCACTACCAGCCTTTGTCCAAGTACAAGGCACCTTCCTCCCTCTACCCCAATTGCACCTTCCTCTCTCGCGCAACTGCTTACATCATGGTGGAATGGCAGGGATGGTCGGCGACATCACCAACCTTGCCGGCGCCCTCTGGGCCGGTCTGGTACCGACAGTCATAGCGCTCGCCGTCTACTTTTGCTTCGCGGATGCGATATTGATTGGGCAGTGCTTGTATTACAATTCGCTCAACAAGAGAGGCTCACACAAAGCGGAAGGCAAGGTCAATGGCGGGGGAGGAGGTGTGGATCCAAGGGAAGAGACACCCCTCCTCAACGGCGAGAACCAGGCACCAATGCAGCACAAGCGAGCGAGCTCCTTCGGCGACGTGCGAGAAGACAACATGGGCTTGCCAGGGAGCAGGAGGCGCAGCAGCACCGCGAGCTCCAAACATCACACACGAACCATCTCCTCCGCCAGTCTGGAGCGCATACCTGAAGCGGAGCAGACTCCCGCAACCTCCACTCGACGCACCTACATCAAGAACACCATTTCCGTCCTCCTCATCTTCATCGTCGGGACCGGAGGCTGGGCGATCAGCTGGAAACTCGGCGCATGGAGACCCACACCCGTCGGCGGCGAAGAAGGCGGAGCACCCACGCCCCTCGGCGCCTCAATCCTTGGCTACGCCTCCGCAATCTGCTACTTGGGAGCTCGTATCCCACAGATCGTCAAGAACCAGCGGGAAAGAAGCTGCGACGGCTTGAGTCTGCTCTTCTTCATGCTAAGTCTGATGGGAAATGCCACGTACGGCGCTGGGATCCTGTTTCATAGTGTGGAGAGGGAGTACTTTCTCACCAACTTGCCGTGGCTAATTGGGAGTTTGGGGACGATGGTGGAGGATGCCGTTATCTTCGTTCAGTTCTCTGTGTTCGGGGAGAAGCAACAGCAGCAGGAGGAGGAGGAAGACGCTGCGGTGACGAGTCCCTGAGACCGGCCTGGAAGCTCTACTGTACGATACCCTCCCCAGTATACGATTTGGAGCTCCTCTGCGACCCGGACCGATTCACCGAGATATGATTCTCAGCCACAAGGTGATTCGGAACGCCACTAGCAAGGAGAATGTAGGGAGAAGAAAAGGGGACGCGTTATAACTACGTGCATTCCAGAAGGATGGCGTGCGCGTAGCGAATACTGTTCGTAAGCTCCTTAGACACACGACCAAGAGTCAATCTCGAGGAATCTCGAGGAATCTCGAGGCCATCATGAGGGGGTTACCGAAGACTTTACTCGACTACGTTGACTACGTTGGAGTGGGGACGATGATTGAAGGGAGCATCGGATCGGGTGTCTACGGAACAGGAACAGCGCTGGGAGACAATTGGGTAGCAGAGTTATCTGACGTTGTCGATGTCTGTGTAAGAAGGAGAGAGGAATGGGGTTTACGATACCCAGCATATCTCTCACAGCTGCCGCGTAGCATTCCGCGATGCCGCGAGCGAGGAGGCTGTTGCTGCATAAAACTGCCGCAACCACCCCCATGGGCGCGGCCGGAGATCAAGTGTGTGGGTACTGGTAGACGGCTCCGGGCGATCAGACTGGTATCATTGTCGGCGCCGGGTTGTAGTCGCGGGTGAGTAATGTGGGAGGTGGAGAGATACGGATGCGATGTATGCGTTCGCAAGGACCGGGAGTCAGAAGACTCATTACTTTCGTACTCGAAGACATAGAGCGGGTTCAATCGCAGCGCGGATGCTTCTAGGCGGCATGCTTGGCGGTAACCGCAAGTGAAGGACTACTGTATCTTGACCCTGGATCTACAAGTGAACGCCGCGAGGATGAATTCCCCGGGCGAAAACAACACGACCAAGCACTCCAACACCTTGACAAATACTAAACCAATGGTTACGGAAAGCCTCCGCCTGCATCTGAAACGTTCGACACCGCCACCGAAACGCAGAGGAGGAGCATGGCCGGCCTTCAGCGATCCCCTTCCTGTTCCTCGTTACATACCGCAGTCGTGCGTAGACGTCGAAGCCAACCCTCCATGCCCACTATACTTGAAGAAGAACCTGCAAGTCCCGCATCCCCCATCTCCCTTTAAGCGATTCGGCTCCTCCAAGCTGCGACCCAGACGCGCATGGATGGCAAGAAGCCTACGAACAACGACTCGGTCGAGGTATCGCCGGCGTCGCCGCCGAAGATTGATCTTCTTGTTCCGGCTACATCGGCGGTCGGTTTGAAGTTGAGGAACCCCAAGGTCATGCATCTGCTAGGTGTTGAGTTGGTGCTGGCATTCGAGATGGCGGGTTCGGTAGGTTGCTATGTCTAGCATGCTAATAGATGGGATGTTCAGTTACTGACGACGTGAGCAGGGGAGGGAATTGTTACTTGTTAGGTAGCGAGTACGTGGTGTATGATCGATGTGCTCAGTGTAGGCATGTGGAGGCCGATGGGCGTTGAGTAGAACATGTGAGGAATCTGAGGTCTCGGGTGTCTGCCAGTGATAAGCATACCCGGATCGATTGAGGATGATGGTAATTACAACCGCTTGCTTCCTCCCTTTTGGACATCGCTGGTGCTGCATTTCACTGACTGCCCAAACTTGAAACGAGGCATGTAACTTTTTACCTACGCAGATGGCTTTTGACGTTGCTTACAGAATATCTCTGGGCAGCTGAGGAGGACAGGACGTGGTGCGCTGTCACATCTCTAAATCTTGTGTTCGTCTTCGCTGCCAGCATTCTTCACTGTTATCCACTCGCCTCTTTAGGGACGTGTGAGTGCTCAAGTGCTGAACGTCCTTTGCCGAGGTCTTACTGCTACTACGAAAGCTGAAATCACTAACAGTTTGCAAAATTACAGGCCCGCGGGTCTTGCTACCCACCACGCCCCTTCGTCTCAAGCTAAAGTCCGATACCCACCCGCACTGTTGTACTCGGCGAGCTGCTCTCGCTCTATTCTCCTGCCCGTTGCTCTACCTCTACTACCTCATCTTCATGCTCACCTTTCTGATCAAGTTCGTCAAGAGTTTTGTCCCCACCTATATTCTAAATCCTCATCGTCTAGTGTCCGGAAAATCACTGCTGCCGCGCGGCTCTTGCCCTCTCACTGATCCGCGAAATGAAATCGCCGTCCTCCGACTGTCCAAGGTCATCAAACACGCCTAAAAGATCATCCCCTTCATCCGAGCCATTGCCGTCATCCGATTGTCCAAGGTCATCAAACACGCCCAAAAGATTACTCCCATCATCCGGACCTTGCCCTCCAGACGCATTAGAGTCACCTGATCATCATGGATATCCTGCGAGTCATCATTAGGGGGACTTTGCTCTGCGCGACCATTCCGAGGCGATGGATCATTGGCGCTATCCGGCCGAGCGTCTGTACTACCCTCACCGATCCTTGAAGGGGTAGGAGGCAGTCGTGGCTGTTGCCATCGCTGCAGATCCGCTTGTAGCTGCCTTATGGTTTCTTCTCGTGACAGCGCCGGAGGAGTCAGTCGTGGTGGTGGCCGCGCCGGTGCAGAGTCCGCGGCAGGCGCTGCGTCGCCCAGTGCTCGTGGACCTATGCCTGGCTGGGGACGGGCAGGATTTGCTGCTGGATCACGAGGCGAAGTCTAACTACCCACTGGCCCTCCCGCGCTCTGCTCGGTTCGCCGGAATAGGTCGTCTATGCGGCGCTGTCGCTCGGCGTCCTCCTGCTCACCCCTGCGTCGATCTTGCCGGTCTTGATCTAAGTTTTCGCTGGCTTCATTCATGGCACGTTCAGCTTCATTCATAGCACGATTAACGCCCGCTAAGAAAGGGTCTGACAGTCGCCCTAGGCCTCTTGTTGGCGGACCGGGGGCCGAGGGTTGAGCATCGGCAGTAGCAACTCTCTCATCCTCGATGGCTTGCTCCCGCTCCCGCCTGGCCCTTTCCTGCAGATGCGGAATCATGTCCATGATCTGTCGTCGATCGGATACCAAGTCCTGAACCTGCTCTATGACCTCATCCAAAGTCGCCGCTCTTGCAGACGCCTCCGCATCTGCGGGTGGTATGGCTTGTGTGGCACCATCGCCCCGGCGAGTGATTGCATCTCTGACCTGCTGCAATCTGGCCTGGTCACCTTCGGTCTGTGGTCGGTCTAATGTCGTTTCCAGTAAGCGAAGACGATCTAAGTCGTGACGCTCCGCTGACGCACACACGGCAGCGAGACCTCTATCCAGTCTCACAAGTCTCGAGGCAGGAACCACATCTCGAGGTGGGATGTCTGACTGACAAGTTTGGAGCAAGAAGTGCAGCTGCGATGCGACTTCGTGCCGGCCGGTGTTGTCTGCGACTGTTATGAGGGTGGTGAGATCTTCCCGATCGAAATCGTCCACCGACGAGTTGGTCAGGTACGTCATGGCCGCACGGAATTTGTCACTGTGAGCGAGTAATACCAGTGGTCCCGGTGGGTCGATGGAATCGTCTTGTTCAGCATAGAATGGATTCTGTGCTGCCCTTGCCAGTGCTGCAGTATATTGATTCCCACGCCGAGCCCTGACCTGAGCCAAACCTTGGTCCAGCAGCATTTGCAGTCTACCCAGGTCATCGTCGATGGAGTTCTCAAGAGCGGTTTGAATAGTAGCTGCCAGGTTGTCCATAGCCGTGGCATTGCGAGGTGCAGTGTTGCCGGCAGAAGGGCCGGCAGATGGATCAACAAAGCCATTGGGACCAGCTTGTGCCGCTGGAGATGGCGCTGGGCGTAAAATCTGGTCAGATGGTCGCTGAGCGGATGATGCCCCATTGCCCGTGCCATCTGGCTCTCCTGTGATATCGGACTGTGCAGGCTGAGTTATCTGTGGCTGCTCCTGGCTGGCTCCAATAGCGGCCGCCGTATCTCTTTTCTCCTGCCGTTCTTGGTCACGATTGATAATTTGTGCCTGGCTGTAAGTCTCGAGAAGGCCGTCGACATCAACTGCATTGAGCATTTGCGGCAAGATGCCAGCCTGTCGCATGATTGCCAAGGCCTCTTCGAGGTCTGGAGGTGGCACAGGGGCGTTGTCATTGCTGCGCACGATATACAAGCCCAGGTGACCTCCTTCACGCCCGCCCTGACCTTGTGTAGAGCTCCGACGATCCGCACGATGGATGGGATACAGTATCTCGTGCATAGGACGCACAACGCGTTGCGGTCCTCCGCCGACTGTCAAGTCCAGATCAAACAGAGAGAAGCTAGGGCCTTCAAATTGCGCGACAGCCTCGGTCACGGAGGCTATCGCCTGGTGGAGATCCTGCTCAAACAGTGTGACGTTGAGCCGATGCGGTGTGAAAGCAGCTGGTGACTGACGCTGCTGCTCTTGCCAGCGGTCTAAGCCTTGAGTCAAGAGTCTGCAAGGATTGGAGAGTGGACCGAAACTCTCCGCCTGTTCCTGTTCCTCATCCTGCTGATTGTCGCCGAGCCTTGGTCTCTTCGATGGCTCATCGTCATCTTGCTCATCCGAAGGTCGTTTTGAGCCCGCGGCACTGCTCGTGGTGTTTGATGACAGTGCATCAGGGCGAAATTGTGACCCGCCGCTGGTTTCGTTGATCTCGCCTGCAGTTGGCACAGGCGCGGATCCTCCCTGCGGATCTCTAGGATGCCTCACAGACGTGGAAGGAACGCCGTCCGGTTCAGTACCAGTATCGGCGTTATCATTGCTGGATGCTGCATCTTCACCTGCCTGATTGGCTGCCTGCGGGTTTGACGGTGCCGCTGACGATATTGGGCGATTTGCAGTTGTGTTCTGCTGTTGTCGAGCATTCGCCCTCGCTCTGCGCTATGCTTGATCGGGGTCGTCCTGCATTGCTGCCAAGTCAGGGGCCCCTGCAATTCTACGGGATGCTCTGGTCCGCCCACTCATATCAGGTGCTCGCCCGATTCCACACTGACAATACGTCGTCTACTACAGACAGAGAATGGCATCTCATGGTGTGCCGATGGGCAACAGTATGATGGCTTTGTCTGCACTTTCGCCGGATCCGGCGGCATTATCCTAGCTTTCTAGTAATGGATTGACATGGCCGCATCGCCCAAAAACTAGCCCAATAACGGAATGACCTGCCCGCGAGCCGGGTTTCGAGAGTAGAGAAAAGCCCCAGCTTATGGCGGTGCGCAAACAAGCGGTTGATACTTGATCATTTTCTTCGAAGCTCAGTGCGTCGACTATCCAATACTGTCACTCGCTGCTGTCTAATCAACTCAGACCGGGCTGTTCATCCAGACATCCTCGCTGAACTCCACACTGACGTCTTTGTGCACGTAACGTCCAGTTTCGTGATTGATAAAGACTACGAGAATCCGCGTAGCCTCTCTTTGTGACCTTTGGCTCGACCGTTCGACTTCGCCCCTAGAATTGTTCACCATCATCCTCATCGACATCTCCATCTTGGGTCGCACCCTCATTTATCTCTCGCAAATACTCATCCAAGTCATCGTTGTCTGACTCGCTGTACTCCGACTGATCCTCGTCACCCCGACTCTCAACTTCGTCATCAATAGAACCCTCGCCATCTGGAAGATCACAATCATCGCCAGAAGCAAGAACTCCTCCAGCTGAGCATCCATGTCCTGCCAGTCCTGCGGTGAGAACTGCGCGGCATCATCGCTACCCTGTGGAGGCCCCTGGGGCGGGATTGTTGGATCCGGACTCTGACTTTGGTCAGCTAGAGCCTGTGGCCGCTCGTCCAAGGGTCTTTGCTCACCTGTACCGGGGCCCAATGCATCGGCGACGCCGTTCGGTCGAGCGCCTGCATCACCTTCACCGCCCTGTGAATGCCCTGGAAGGTTGGGAAGCCCCCTCGGCTGTTGCCATCGCTGCAGATCGGCTTGCAGCTGCCGGATAGTCTCCTGTCGTGAAAGGACTGGCGGTGTGAGCCGCGGCGCTATTGGAGTGACTGGAGGTGCTGCGTCGCCTGATCTCTGCGGGCCAGTGCGTGGTTGAGGAAGTGGACCACCTCCGCTGGAAGCCCCGGTCCTTGGTGCTGTTGCCGTGTTTGTTGCCGTGTCTGTTGCCGGTGCGCGCATGAATGGCGGTGGTGGTAGTGGTCGAAACCCATATCCTTCTATCTCGGCCTGAGTAAGTTGGCGCGATCGTATGGCCTGAGCGAGGAGGGAGTCCTCTCTGCGCTGCGGATCTTGTCGATCTTGCGTTTCCTGAATGTTTCTTTCCATCTCTCCGCCCATCATACGCTCGGCTTCTTGCATGCGAGCTTCCCGCTGATCCCGGCCTGTTGCTGGTGGGCCTGACGGCGCTCGCGTAACTTGCGCTCTTGCCGGTGTCGTCATGCCTTGTGTTGTGCTCTGTGTAGCAGCGCTTGGTCTTTGCGGTTGACCATCTGTAACAGCTTGGTTCTCACGGCCTAATGGAGCTTGAGCTTGCCGCCGGGCAAATTCGGCTTGCGTTGCAGCGAGCTCTGCTACCAGAGTAGCCTGTGACTGACGTGATTCTTCGTTACCCTGCAATACTGCCATCCATTCCAGAAGGCGCTGTCTATCAGTCTGTAAATTCAGCACCTGCTCCAACACGTGGTTCACGCTGGGTGCTCGCTCAGACGCATCCGACTCTTCCACTAGTGGCGGCTGCACTCTCCCTTCACCTCGACGATTAATAGCATCTCTGACCTGTTGAGCTCTGCCTACATCGCCTCGGGTGTGGCCAGGCTCCAATGTAGTTTCTAACCGGCGAAGGAAATCGAGATCGTGACGTTCAGGATTCGCATACAGAGCAGCTAGACCTCTGTCAATGCCTATCAAGCGAGACTCCAGACGTTCGGGCCTCGAATCCGGTTCGTATGGACGCAACAAGTCCGTTGTCTGTGCCATGTGATGTCGTCCCACAGTCTCCAACAGCGGTATGAGGCTACCTAAGTCAGCGGTAGAAGGGTGGCCTATCGTGTTGGGCAGGTTCGTGATCCTAGCATGGAAGTCGTCTTGGATAGCAGGCTGTGTTGTGTCTCCGGAAACGTTGTCAGGGGCACCTGCGGCGGCGGCAGCGTTACCCTGATCGCGGATTCGTTGGTCGAGTTGCTGTCGATCTTGTTGCAACAGCAGATACAGTCTCCCATAGCTGTCATCTTCCGCGGCATCAATGACTGTTTGCATGAGGCCAGCCAAATGGTCAATTACTGCATTTGACGATGGGCTTGGCGTAGCGGCAGCTTGGATCGAGTTGGTAGGGGCCGCTGCTGCTGCATCGGGACCCTGATTCTGGTTGGTCACCGACGTTTGTGAGCCTGACAATGTTGGCGGGCCATTCGTTGTATTTCCTACCGGATGTGCATTTGGCGCTGTGCTGGCCCCATTCGCAGTGGCAGTCGCCGGATCTGTGCCCGCTGGCTGACTCCTGGGTAGTTGACCCGGGTTTTGGCTGCTTGGCTGTCCGTTCGACGGCGAAGTTGGAGAAGCTGCTGTTCGTGAGGTTTGATCGATTGGCTGTCCATTTGACAGTGTCTGATCGTCCGTAACGGTCGCACCGCTATCTGTGGATGCTCTACCTGGTGCTGCACTTGCTCCATTAGCCACAGCGTCCTCTGAGCCGCTGGCGGGCGGCTGGTCACCAGATACACGGCTTGCATCTATTCGCTCTCGTTCCCCAGCCATGTCTAGGGCCGTGGCGTAGTAGTCATACAGCTCCTGGGCGGTCACTCGAGGAAGCTCCGGCATGCCAACGGCATCGTTTTCTCTAATGATCTCCAGCCCTGTCGCAAGCAGGGGAATATCTACTCCATCTCGCGGCTGTACACCAGGGAGGTCGTGCGCCAGTCTCACAGTCGCCACATGCAAGAGGTAGTCGTTTCGACTCCGAAATGCGGTGGTAGCATTGAACATTCTTTCCGGCGAGACGTCCGCGTCTCCAGCGATAAAACCATAGCATTTGAGGAAGGCCAGGATCGTCGCTGAGTCGAGAAGCCCAAGCACTGCACACTGAACCATGTTGATAGCGTTGTCGACGAAGCGATTGTAGTTCGGAATTCGTGCGGGCCTGGCCGTATTGGCACCCGTGAGCCTTCCAGCATGCTGTAGGCCGAGAGCTGCGAGCCACCCGTTGAGAATAGTGTGTATGCCGCATTTCCAGTCTTGTGATTGCCGAGGAGTGTTAGCCTCGATGTCGCAGTCCGTTATCAGCTCGGCATCATCGGCGACCCGAAGGCCTGTCCAAGCGGCCCCGAGCACAGCACGTCGCATTGCGACGAAGTTGCCACCCGCCAAGCGACCACCGCGGCTACCGCTGGGGGTGATCAAGTTGTTCCGGTGCGAACCTCCATTGGAGCTGTCACAATTGCGGGCAAGGAAGCGAGGTCCAGTTTCGGTAGAAGTGGCCTCATCTCGATTAATAACGAACAAAGACGTATGTCTGCCATCGCACCAAGGGAGTATCATGTTGCAGAGAGGGCGTGCTATTGTCTGACCTGCGTCGGCGAGTTGAAGAGAAGAGGGATCGACGAGCGAGTACTCATGCTCACTCTGACTGCCGACGGCCTCGGTGACTGATGCTATTGCTCTGAAAACATCAGTCTCTTCAAGGTTCCGTCGAACAGGAATAGGATCATCGTATTGACCCGTTTGAAGATCTCGAAGTGCCCTGAGCTCTTGCAAACGTTCCTCGAGGAAGGGGCATGGGTTGTCTACTGGACGATTTTCTGTTTCCTGCTGCTGAGGAGCGGGCGATTCCTCCGAGGTCTTCTGCCTTTTTGAGCTGGTCTCGCTCTCCTCGTCATCGTCCGGATGGCCACGTTTGGTCCCTTGCGGCAGTTCTCCCGGTGGCTCTTGGTTGCCGTCAGCCGAGGAAGATCCGGCATTCTCGGCCTGCGAGTCGCTGTTCGGTTGCACCGGCCCATCCGCTGGCGCAGTCGCATCTGTTCGATCCGACCCAGTAG
Organism: Neocatenulostroma microsporum; assembly: GCA_022814695.1. NCBI lineage: Eukaryota > Fungi > Ascomycota > Dothideomycetes > Mycosphaerellales > Teratosphaeriaceae > Neocatenulostroma > Neocatenulostroma microsporum. The sequence goes on from JAKLLW010000052.1 coordinate 51,354, forward strand.
GTGGTTCGTCTGGTGGTTCAGTGGTGTTCGCCGCAGCACCTTCAACAGGATTGCTCGTCATCTGAGGCAGGGGAGGCTGATCAGCTGAACTGTTCGCCGAATTTGGCGCACGCATTGGGTTATTCGCTCTTCGTCTTTGTGATAACCGGTCGAGCTTATCAAAGCCTAGCAGGGCGGGTGCACTGTCGCCTTGATCTTGGCGAGATGCCCTCGTCAAACGCCCGCTCATGAGTGACTGTGATTGTAAGTATACGAGAGTGCTCGACTGTGCTTGTCCATCGTCCTTGGGGCTTGCGAAGTGGTGCTGAAGTACTGTTCTTTGTTTGCGCCAACGCCGCATTCGGACGCATTGTCAGGGACTTGACGCCAGGATATGGGAGTATGAGGAGACAGAGGGAACAAAGGAAAGTTGACGGCTCAGTGACCTAACTCATCAGGGTAGGTAGCCTGAAAGATCCAGAGTGGAAGTCCACATGCTGCCTGGAACAAGTACATGTTGTCAGTATCGTGCGCTATTGTCGCTCGCATCATCACCCCAGACAGGGCTGTTTACCCATGCGTCCTCATGAAACTCCTCGCTGACGCCTTCCTGCATGCTGACCTCGCCTCCACTCTGACCCAAGTAAGAATTCCGCTCTCCGCTTTGTCCATTCTTCTTGCTGGCACTGTCTCCGCCGTAGTCCTCGCGGTCTTCCAGCAACCTCTCGTGCCCGCTGCCAACAGGCGCACTGATTCCCCATGGTGGTTGATGCTGTTTGGAGAAGTCGAAGGACGGTAAGGCTTGGCCAAGGCCAGGTAGCCGCGGGCCTAGACCAGGGAACGTCAAGCCCTCAGGGAACGTCAAGCCCTCAGGGAACGTCAAGCCCTCAGCACCGGTCGCCGGTTGAGTTGGGAGTGCTAGACTGCACGGCTTAGTCGGCAACGCCAAAGTTGTTGATTGGCTCTCAATAGCTGGCGGCTCCGGATCATCACCAAACAGACTGGAGAAGTCTACGCCATCATCAGGGACATCGAGGCCATCATCGCCTGACTTCTCCACGTCTTTTGCTTTCTGCCCAACTGGCATGAGTCCGGGTATGAATCCACTTGTGGAGTCTTCAGGCTCGGCGGGGCAGACAATCATTGCTGGTACATTAGCATGAGGATCTTTTGAGACCGCTGGCTCCGTTGGCGGTTGGATCGGAGGATTCCTCGGGCCCACCTGTTCCTCCTGCGTCAGCGGAGGCTGTTGAACCTTGTCAGGCGACTGCAGTGGCGCAGCCGGAGGCTGCTTCCGTACAGGGCTGCGCGTTCGCTTAGGCGGCGAAGACGGTGCATCGTCGCCTCGCGGACCGGACGACAAATCTTCTCGGCCAGTCGACATCTTCACAGTCTTTGGTTCGGGTTGAATCTGGAGCATCGTTTGGTCTTTGACAGGTGACTGTAGTGGTGCGGCTGGAGCCTGCTTCCGTACAGGACTGCGGGTCCTCTTGGGTGGTGAAGGAGGTGCATCGTTAACTGGCTTCTCCATGGCCTGCGGTTTAGCTTGCATCTCAGAGGGCAACTGTTCCTTGACAGATGGCTGCATTGGCACAGCTGGAGGCTGCTTCCGTACCGGGCTCCGCGTCCTCTTCGTGGGCGACGTTGGATTGATACGCGGAGCAGATGACATGTCGTCTTTCACTTTCGCACGTATTCGCTCCATGTCGGCTGGGGTCAGAGCATCCGGAGTGCTATCCATATGTTTGATCGGTGCTGGAACGTCGTCATGGAGGTTGGTGGTCGTCTTGGACTTCGGATCGGTCTGAGAAGGAGATGTGAGATCATTCGGCTTAGGCATCGGCGCTGGGACCTGTGCTGGCGGCTCTGGTACATCTGTGCCTGCATTGAAGATACTCTTCGAGGGTCCATTGATCGGCGGCCTCGGCCCATCCGTCTGCGCAGAAGCCTTACTATTCTTCCGGGGACTCCTTGAAGGCGCCTTCGCATCCATCGGCAGAGGCATCTTCGCCGCATCGGCACCCAGCTCCACGATATGTCTCGTGATCAACACTTCCTTGGACTGATACAACATCACGTACGCCTGCTGAAGGGTGTCTCTGGTCAAATTCGCTGTCACAGCCACTGCTGTCTTTCTCACCATCTCCCCCATCAGGCCGCCCGCCATCAAAGTGCAAGCTGCCGCGAACACCTGCGGAGAGCCGTGTGAAAGCAGCTTGATCTCCGTCGCCTTCGCCATAAGTTCGATTGCGACCCTGGCAGTAAGTTGCTTCAGGCTCAGGTCATACGCCAAGTGGTAGCACATTATAGCGCTATCGGAATCCCAGACGCCCTCGCTACCATCGTTCAGGGGACCTACCGGCCCGAATTCGTCTTGGCCCTTGAGATCAACTTCAGCATACCACTCCGCCTTCTTTGCTACGTCGACCAGGGGTCTACCGGGTCCCGTCAGGAAGTGAGGGGCATCTGTAAACGACTTCTTTTGCGTGCTGACGGTGCCGGGCTGCACTTCCATTGGTGCTTCCGTAGCAGCCATCGACTTCTTCTTCTTATCGTTAGATTGATCGTTTTGAGTGCTGACGGTACTGGGCTGCGCCTCCTTTGGTGCCTTGGTAATAGCGATCGACTTCTCTTTCTTATTCTTAGGCGGATCGCTCTGAGTACTAATGGTGCTGGGCTGTGCCTTCATTGGTGCTTTTATGGTAGCCGTCGACTCTGCTTTCGTCTCGGTAGGCGGGTCATTCTGCGTGCTGACGGTGCTCGGCTGGGCCTCCATCGGCGCTGTCGGAGTAGCTGTCGACTCCCCTTTCCTCTCATCAGGCGGATCATTCTGAGTGCTGACGGTGCTGGGCTGAGTCTCCACTGGCGCTTTCGTCGCAGCCGCGGACTCCCCTTTCTTCGCTTTCTTACTCTTTGCTGAGCCACTCCCGGCGTCGTCATCACGACTGCGCTTCTTGACCTTCTCCGGCTTTGGGGCCGAGGTTTTCGGCTTGGCAACTTTCTTCGCGGTGGTTTTGGTAGTCTTGCGTTGGCTGGCCACGGCCTTTTCTGCGGCTGCAGCATCGACCAGAGACGCTTCTCGGTCCTTCACAGCTCTGCGCGTGCAGTGTCGTCCGTCGACCATCCTGGAAGGCTGCTGGGAGTACAGAAAGGACTAGGTCCGTTGCTGGGTGGTTTGATGCACGGTCTGATGATATACGCAAAACACGGGGATGCTCAAGTCCTTGATGGAGGCGATTAACACAGCCTAGCCACTGCAGGTGCGATGTCGCATTCGATTGGCGATTCCAGCCAGAAGAGTCCTGCCAGCGGAACTGCTCGTTTACAATGTCTCGCTCATGAGGACTATGACAATTTTCGCAAAATGGTGATACTGCAGAGGCCATGTTGTTGCAATGCACGCCGTGGAATGTGGCAAACAGGGTCTCAGCTGGAATGTCATGCCTGGTTGGCTGACCTCAGACACCTCACCGCTGAGACGGAAACATGCTCCTCCGTATGCTGTTATCAATCTTCCACTTGCGGCTAAGCCAGTACGCAATTGGAAGAAAACGAAACAAGAGGTGTGGATTGACAGACATTCAACGCCATCTTGGGCACCTTGGCGCAGGAAAGCCAGTAAATACAAGAATATGGCGGTAGAACATCGCAGCGCGAGCATGATCGGGCTTGGACTATCGCACGCAAGAAGCCGAAAAGAACATGTGGAACACATACCCTTCGTGAACGTATCACCAGCTCCTTGTGGGGTGTCTGCACGACTTCCATGTTTCTCCACAAGCATTCCTCTCAGTCGCAGGCTTGTCTTCCCACGCTTCCCAGCTTCACCATGCACCCTTATAGTCCACAGCTTCTTCCCTCGACACTCGCCTGCGTGGTGCCAGTCGCAGGACGATGGAGAGCGCCGGCCTTCACAGCTTCATCCTCTGCGGACTGTCCAGCCTGTCCGGGGCTCCCGGTCTCTGCTTCTGAACCCTCATCGCGATCTGCCCTAGCCCCTGATGTTGCCCGTCGTCTTCGTACCAAGAGACGGAAGCAGATGTGGTTTCAATGATGATCTGCACACTGTGGATGTTCAAGCTGGAAACCGTTGTTGACTCCAAGTTTAAGATGCTGCAACCGTGGACGGCAAAGCGTCGTGCGGGTCAGGCCGTAGCCCCGTCGATCCTCCGCAAAGTCAATCTGACTAACCTTTCTTCGACCTTACACAACTCCTCCTTACAAACGGTCAACGACACATCCCACTCATATGTCCCGCGAAAGTCAGAAGAGCCGATGCCCATACGCCCAATGCTCCAGCAGCCGTTGCGAGCCAAGGATGAAGAGCTGCACTTCCTGTCTCCCAGGTGATATGCTGCCACTCGGAACTCTTCCATCTCAACATCGTACTGCTTGTCGATCACACAGTGAGCCGAATTGTTGGTCGACTAAGGGTCGTAGTGGTGGGAAAGACTTCAGCATCGTGTTCTTGCTGCTATTCTGGTAAGAGCCAAGACAGAGGGTGGGTAGCCTACGAGGCTCTTCTCACACATATATACGCAGTCCACAAGGCGAGAACTTTCCATCTCATCATCCACACTGCTCCAAGCCTTTCCTCAGACTACCACACTCGTTCCTTAACAGCATCTCACCCCATACACTCATTTGTATCGCCCACACCACAACATCATCATGTACGCCGCAACGTCTCTCATGGCCGTTGGCCTTGCCAGCATCGCAGCTGCCCTCCCAACACCTGGAGACAAGCCCGCAGGAATCTCGTTCGCTCCCAGCGGCCTCGAGGTTGTCTCCTACGTCGCAAAGTTCGACGACGAGAGTGCAGGTCTTCTCGCAGACTTGCCTACCCGCGGTGTTACGCCCCTCGGCCCATAGTAAGCACCCATGATCTTGCACATCATCACAGGATGCAATGACTGACAACACCACGCAGCGACAACCTCTACTGGAACCTGAACGTTCTCAACGTCGGCCAAGGCGCTGCAGGCGTGAAGCCGCAGTCTGCCCCGAACGTCGTGAGCTTTGATGCCGTGACCGCAGCCAGTGAAGGACAGAATGCCGTACGTCTACAACCCTTAGCCTTCCCTTCCCCCATTGATAACATTTTGCTAACTACCATCAAGATCTACACCGACTACGACGACTCCATAACCGATCACTTCAACCTCAAATCCTTCTACTACGGCTGTGTCGTCACCAACGCCGAAACCGTCGCCTCCGTCCCCATCAACTGCGATCTCAGCATCACCGGTTTCCGCAACGGCCAGCAAGTTGCTTCGCAGAACGCCACCTTCGACGTCAACGGTCTTGATGGGTTGGTGATGCTTGTGGCGAACATGCAGAAGGTCACGCTCAACAAGGGTTTTGCGGATGTGGACAAGGTGGTGTTCGAGATGGGCGACGATGTGGCCGATGCGGCGGGTGCGTACTTGATTGATAATGTGGCATATGATGCTTTTCTTAAGTCTGGGGCTTCGTTCTCTTCGTAAGTGGCGGGATGAGGGCAGATGGCAGGGTGAGGGAAGCAGTATGCGGTGTCCCGAAGGCATTGCCGGGATGATTGTATAGCGAGATGTCCACGGAGGTAGCTGATGCATAGATACCGCTCAGGATATGGTCCTGTCTCTGCCTGTCGAATGCTACGCTGAATGTTTCCACTACCACTCGGATCTCGGCTTCCAGCGACGCCGATCTTCCGCGTCGCGTCTCCAACTTCAAGTCGCAAGCGCGATCTCCAAACGAACAGACCACATTGTGCATCTCAACACACTTAGCACTCGCAATGACGAGCACGCAAGGCACCGGTGATCGCGGCAGTGCGCAAAGTCGCCAAGCGCAAGCGCAACTCACCCAACCTCTTACGTCTAGTGGAAGCACCACTCCAGCCTTAACAAACCTCTTTTCCGACTTCTTCGCGACTACGACCTAGGCTGCTGCAGCATCTACGCCTACTCGTCCACTTTTCGGTGCTTTATCGCCCTCGCAGCCGCATACAAGGCCAGCCACCGGCAGTTTGTTTGTAGGGCTCGGAACGTCTACTGCGGTAGGTACACTAACTACGAGCACTACAAGCACTAAACGTCCTTTACCTTCGCTAGCATCTGCGCCTACACCTACACCTACGGCATCCATTTTAAGGAGATAGGATAAGGTACTAGTATAAGTTTACTCTACTATAAGCCTTTTTAGCTACTAACTAACTATCTAGATATAGCAATAAGACGATTATAGTACTTGTCGGGCTAGAGGACATGTCTACTTTATTCTCTATCTATAAGAACCTCGCACGCCGCGAATCGGGTTTTATTAATGCTATCTTTCGTAACGGCTAGAAAGAGAACGAGGAACGCCTTATCCGCCTACTAGAACACGAAGGCTAGCACTTCTAGATCTTCTTTAACTTTATCTACGCGCGCCAAATCTTTAGTACAACTGCCGCCGACACTACCTATACTTTTAGCGAAGAAGACTATAAATAGACTCGCCTAGCGAACGTATACGCCCTAGGCTCCTATTTGCAAGCTATAGACTTTAGGGATACCGTTAGCAATACGATTATCTAGAAGGTTCTTAAAGCTAGTACCTCTACTAAGCAAACTATGCACTATATTATCTACCCGAATAGTACTCTAAACTCTAGTATCCGTAAGCTCCTAGTCGACATCGTAGTATACCGCTAGCCGATAGACTACCTTAAGGCGTAAAGTAATACGCCTAAGTAGTCTAACTTCTTCTTCGACCTCTCGGTATCTCTCTAGCAAATAAGAGATCTACTAGCTAGAATTAAGGCACCTTTTAAGACGGGTAGTACTTGCGCGTATTACTACTATAAGGTAAGTACGGTATTCGCCGCGAGGACGTATTACTATAGGTAGAAGTTTAGGTTCGGTACTTATAGCGTCGGTATAGAGGTTACGATATTAGAAGAAATTGTAAGGATAACGTAAGTATGCTCTAGCTTATAACCGTTCGAAGAATGCTATAGTATTTAGCTAGTAGTACAAGCCGCTACTAGCTCGACTATATAGAACATTATTATATACGTACGTAGCGAAAAGTATAAAGATAACTTTAAGCCTCTATATAGAAGCTATATTAGCGCCGCACTTACTCTTTACGTACCCTAATAGATAACGGCATACTATATTTTAGTACGGCTAAAGGTGCGATATGCGGTTATCTTACTTATAAAGAGATAAGAAGTAAAAGATATATATACAATTAGATATATAATACGAAGCGCTAGTAGCTAAATATAGTAGCTATAGAATAAATAATATATTCGCTAAAGGATAGTATTATCTTTCGATACTATACTAGTATAACATACTATTAATAACTCCGCTAATATTGTTATATACTAGGACTAGTCTATATTAACTACTATCTATAATTTGGCGCCTTCGACTAAGGCTAGAAGACTAGTACTAGTACTATTAGCGCATTTCGCTCTTATCGTATATACTTTCTCTATCTTCGTTATCTAATTATTAAGGCCGTACTATACTTTGTTAGTATATAGATTTTTAGGTAGTAAAGTAATTAGTCTAGTCTAGTCTAGTCTAGTATTAGGTAGCTTATTAGAAGTAAATACTATACTAGACTAAGGCTACTTACCGACCGACTAACGACTAATAGATACTAGACTAGTAACATTACTATTTTATATACGTGCCTTCTATAACCGTAGCTTCTACTAAGCCCGCGCGCACTTTTCTAAAACGTTAAGAAGTTTTATTACCTACGTTTATCCGCAACGATATAACCTCTATAGATAACTTAATAGGTAGCGGACTCTTTAGTAACGATAACTAGTAGCTATAGGGCCTACCGATAGGATCGCCTAGCCGTATCGCTAATACGGAAACCTTATCCTCTAGTAATATAGGTACGAGCCTTTTCGAAACTACTATAGCGCCAAGTAATAGAAGCGGTCTATTCGGTAGCGTACTTCTACTTCTAGTATTAGACATATTTGTACTAAATACTATCTCGGATAGCGGCAATAGTAGTAGTAGGCTATTTAGTAGTATGCCTCTACCTCTAGGTTAAACCCTCTTTAGAGCTACTAATTCTTCTTCTAATACTAGTAGTAGACTTTTCGGCGTATCCTCGTATTAACCTTTAGGTAGTAGCCTCTTCCTATCCGCTCCTATATCTAATACCGGCGGAGGGCTATTTAGTACGAGCTAGAGTAAGGCCGGACATTTCTCGTTATTTAGCGAGACTACGGCGCTACTACTACCTAAGCCGGCCGTTAACATCCTCCGCCGCGTAGACGAGGTACCTTCGTAAGTCCTAGTAGCCGACTATATAAGGACAAAGAAGCTAATAGCGATAAGGTACAATTGCGCGACAATTACCCTTATAGCTAGCGCTAAAGACCGCTCGAAGACGTTCTTTATCTATAAGGCTCTCGCTCGCGAGGAGTCTACTTATATTAACGCTAAATTCCGCAACGAGTAGAAGGAGATTAAGGCCTACGTAGACACCGAAGACTACGTCCTCTACCTACCTAAGTACGATTCGTAGTACTTCGAAATCTTCCTTAACTCTATTTACGCTCGTAGTATCTTTAGTACGCAAGACGACGACGTAGCCTCTAGCGAATAGGAAGACAAGGAGTAGGAGAGGTTAGCGAGGGCGTATGCTCTCGAGTCCTATCTCTAGGCTAGAGGTTTTAAGGACGCTATCGCTGACGCAATTTAGTAAAAAGTCGAGTAGATAGGGCAGTCTACTTCTTAGACTATATATAAGATCGTCTACCGAAATAGTACGCTAGGCTCGGGCGTCTATCGGCTCCTAATTAACGTTGCTATTTACCGCTAGCCGACTAATTTCCTTAGGTAGTAGCTAGCAGCACTAGAGTATACCGAGTTCTTCTTCGATATAGTATTAGCGATATATAGGGCGAAAGGGGCAGAGTAGCTAGAGACAAAGAGGCTATTGTTCGAGCCGAGTAGTACCTACGAGTATTATAATTATAGGGCGCCGTCTCTAGAGTCTATATACTATAAGTCTAAGACGAGCAAGCTATTCGGCATCTAGGTATAAGAGTAATAGCGCTTATATAGTATGCTACGGTACTATAGGACGCTACTATAGTAATAACGACATAAAAATAATAGAGGTAGATAGGGTTCTTATAGCTCGTAGCTCTTATAGTACTAATAGAGTCTATTAATAGTAAAGAAAGTAGAGGCGAAGAGGTGTAAGAGGTTGGTAGTTAAGTTAGTACTAGTACCTAGCCCTAGTCTTACCGAAACTCTTTACTATCGCGTCTTTCGCGTCTCCCTTCTATCTTCTCGTATTATAACTATATCGTATATTAGCTCGTTACCTATAACTACTTAAATTATTCGCTACTTAAGTAGTATAGTAAAGTTTACTACTATTACGACCGTACTTACCGACTCTATTATATCTACTACTACTATCTAAACTTTACTAAGCAAGAAGAGCAGTAGTAAGAAGAAGGCCTAGCGACAAGAGTCTAGCCTCGAAGCGTCGATATACAATCTAAACCGAGAGCTTACGAAGTTTAAGTAGATTATTGTAGCTAGCCCGCTATTAGTAAGCCCTACGAAAGAAGACAAGAAGAAACTTTCTATACTAAAGTAGACTAAAGCGAGTATAACAAGCGCTTCTCTCGAGCTAATAGCGAAATCTTCTACGACTAGTAAGGTAGTTATAGATAATAAGACTAGTACGTCGAACGACGTCGTTACTAGTACTAGGTAGCAAGATCGCCTTACGGTCGAGACCTATTAGCGTAGATTTGCGGGCGGGTACTATAACGAGACCTCTTCTAAGGACGACAAGTCTCCTATAGTAGAGCTCGTAGATCTACTTATAGATACTAAATCTAACGACGCAACTAAGACTCGTACTATCGGGAAGGTTATAGTTAATAGTAAGACTAAAGAGCTAACCGCTAGCCTCTAGTATAGCAATGTCGGCCCGAACATTAACTAGGAGTTACTTACTCGTAAGTTCTATATATTCGGCGGCCTTAAGAGCGTCTACGTTCCCTTCGACCTTAAGCTTAGCGTAAGTAAGGGCTTCGGCTACGTTAACTCTACTAATGTTAACGATGCTATCTCCGCCTTTAAGGCTAAAAATAGCACTAAACTTAACGGCCGAAAGCTCAAGCTTAATTTCTACTCTCTACCTACCTAGGTAATTAAATCTAAAGGGCAATATAAATAGCCTAAGGCTAGTTCTTTCGGGCCGTACTCCCTACCTTAAGTAGCCGGCAAGGGGACCGCTATTACCGAAATTGCTATATCCGTACTACCTAAAGTTGCGAAGACGAAGAAGACTATAGTAATAGACTAAGATCTAGAGGAGCTAAATTCCGCAAGTAAAGCTACGCTTAAGCTATACGAATCTAGACTCTATAAGGTAAGCCCTCTATTAACGAATAATAAGCTGCTATTCGATCTAGGTTATAATAGCTAGTATAGTTGCTAGAGCACTAACGTTGCCTTAGGGCAAAGCATTAGCTTCCTGCCTATGCGCCGGGGCTTTTCGTTCGAAGATCTGCGGCTAGGGCACCTTATCGACAGTGAGCTTACGATCTTACCTAGAATGTCGATGATGCTACCAATAGTCTCACTCTCAAGCTAGCCAACCCCTCCAAAACCGGCGAGCCCGAGAAATCAACCGCCACACCAAGGGCGAAACCGGAGGGCGAAATCAAGGCCACCTCTAGCAGCCCAGTGGCATCTCGCGATACGAATGACGAAGCCATCCCATCTATTGCGCCCGCTGAGCCTCTCCCTCGTCGGAATCTTTAAACCTATATCGTGCTTATGAGGATGGAAGACCGGAGTAGCTTCCGGTTCCTAGCATTAAGCAGCACAAGGAGCAAGCACCTATATAAGTCGGATTACCCTAGAGCTGCTGACATTGCTGATACAGCCCGCACCAAGATTCGGCGCTTCGTCGCTGACCATCTACGTTGGCCCGGAGCCAGACCCAAAGGTCTTCTGGATGCACGATGAACTTGCCATGAGCGAGTCTGGATATATTGACGAGTTCTGCTGCCGCACGCCTGGGGAAGAAGGCGAAGAAGACGAAGTGATGAAGTTGCCAAGTTTTGAGCCTGAGCACTTTGAGCTCTTCTTTTTATTTGTCTATGCTCGCAAGATCTTCAGCTCCAAGACTGGAGACCGCGCGGATGGCACAGTTGATTTCGAATGGACCCGACTCGTCAAGGCTTGGGAACTAGGCAACTTCCTGGACGCTATCGACTTCAAGGATGCTGTTACCGATGCGATTTTGGAGAAGATCAACAACTCTGCACGACCATTACCGCCGATGCTCCACAGAGTCATCTACATGAACACCATGGACGGCTCTCTACTCCGCAGGCTTATCGTCGACATTGTCGCCTGGCGCTGGGATACGGCTATGCTGAAGAAAGCGAAGAAGGACGGAGCATGGAGAGGATCAGACCAGTGGCGAAATTTCTTCATCGATGTTGCCTTGGCTCTAAGCGACATGAGGACTACCGGACAGAGCGGTAAGCCGGCGTTTGAAGGAGAAAATTGCGCTTACCATGAGCACAGTGTGAAAGGCACGCCATGCTACAAGTCAAAGTTCGGGTTCCGACCTTGACCTTGCCGACACCACTACACTGACTGCACTACACAGGGACACAGGCCGAAAGGCCAAACAAACTTGATTCACACAAACCTGAATCACACTTCGCTTCTCCGCGCAGCAAGCCGTAAGGTGCGGATCACTGCGCGGCAAGCTCAACCCTTACTCGCTGCTGCCACAGCAAAGACACTGCTCCTCCCAACCAAAGAGTGCGTGGCAAGCGCACACAAAGTCACGGCGCAGGGAGAGACATAGCCTCTGCACGCTTTATGCGACGAGAGGTTCCCTGCTGTTAGCTACTTTCTTGCTACAAGTGGCCTTTTGGTGACGGCGGCACGAAGAGTGGATATTCTCTGCACATATTGATGTATAGGTGAGCTCTTCGCTGCTATGGTCTAGCTGATACGCGCCACTTGCCTTTTGGTGGGCTCAAATCCGATGCAATTACTGGGAGACCCACCGGATCTTCTGTCCACTGGCGACTAGCTATGACGGACCGTCGGTTGTTCAGACGAGCTGCGTATCAACTTCATCGGTCGCACGCTTCGCTTGGCTGTCTGCGACTGCGGATGGCCAGACACTGGCGGGCATTGGATGGCTTCTGTGCGCGGGCTGTCAGCATACATAACGCGCGCATGGAAGTCGTCTGATGGAGATTCTGAGCACTGTTTGCGCCGTGGCGGCGCTTGTTTGGGCTGGCTTGCACTTCGTACGTAGAACTTTCTCTCCTTTGTACTGCTTGCTTTTTGGCTTTCATTGCGTTCGTATTGGAGTTGGTTGGGTCAAGCTCGGGATCTGGACTTGGTTGAGTAGCATGGTGGTGGGAGTGTAGATAGTCATGGTATCCGTCGCCACAAGGGCGGGAGCACCATTCGGTCTGACTGTGCTTACATTATCCAGCAGGCAAGGAGTCGGATGTTCACTCCATGGTGACTATCGGCGTTACGAGAGATCCGAGGTGCTCTGTGCCGCTCCACCCGCGACTCCGCATCCTGCACCTTCACAACCAAAACGCATGTTTGAGATGCATTTGTTAGAGGCTGACTGCATATAGATAAATGAGACGGACTTTCGCATTGTTCGCAGTTGAGCTTTCAGAGATATAAGCTGGCCTTCCGCCTACGCCATGGAACCTGCAAGCAAGCGAACCAAGATGGACGCCAATGGCACCAACGGCATCACTGGCTACTCCCCGTTCGAGGTTCCCTTCAACCCAGAGCCACTACGCAAGCCTCGAAAACTGCGTATGGTCTGCGTTGGCGCTGGTTTCGCAGGGATGACATTGGCGTACAAGGTCCGGGAGAAAGGCCTCAGCGACATCATCGACCTCCAAATGTACGAGCGGAATGACGACGTCGGCGGCACATGGCTCGTCAACAAGTACCCTGGTTTGCAGTGCGATGTTCCGATCCATATCTACTCTTTACCATGGGCGCCTAAGCATGACTGGAGCCGCTACATGGCTGGCGGCGAAGAGATCCTGCAGTACATGCGCGACGTGGCGAAGAAGTTCGATCTCCGCCGAGACATGAGCTTCAACACTAGCGTGCAGGAAGCTGTATGGAATGAGGAGTCTGGGAAGTGGAAGCTGGTCATGGAGAATGCTGATGGTCAATGCAATGACGAGTGCGACATCCTGGTGGGCGCAGTCGGGACCCAGAATACGCCCTCCAAGTCACCTATCGCTGGTCTCGACACTTTCAATGGACCCGTTGTGCATACTGGTCACTGGGATGAGAGTCTGGGCTGCCACGACAAGCGCATCGCCGTCATCGGGAACGGCTCGTCCGGCATACAGGCTTTCGGTGCGCTTCAGAAGCAAGCGAAGCAGATCACGCACTACATTCGTTCCGCGACATGGATATCGCTCAACTACATGTCACAATTCACCCGAGATGCTAACGGCAAGAACTTCGAGTACACGGATGCTGAGAAAGTCGCTTTCCAGGATCCGGCGAACTTGTTCTCTTACAGGAGAAAGCTGGAAGCTGCCAGCAACGGCATCTTCAAGGGTTTGGTGTTTGACGAGACCGTGCCGCATGTGAAGAAGGGTTTCCGGGACACGATGGAGAAAGTCATGAAGGAGCGGCTGCATGATAACCCGGAACTGATTGGGAAGCTCATGCCTACCTATCAGCCCTGGTGTCGTCGCCTCACTCCGGCTGATGGGTACCTGGAAGCGTTGTAGGAGCCGAATGCAACGCTGGTCGATGATCCCATCACCGAAGTCACGGCTACTGGAGTCCGCACCAAGTCTGGCGAGGAGAGCGAGTACGATGTCATCGTTGCGGCGACAGGCTTTGTCAACAGCAGAGTGGTGCCGTGGAAGATGATTGGTAAGAACGGCGTTGACCTTGCCGAGCTCTGGAAGGAGAATACAGATGCCTACTTGTCCATCGCTGCGCCATCCATGCCGAACTACTTCAGCATCGGTTGCGGTCCGAACTTCACTATCGCCAACGGCCCAGTGCTCTCCGCGCTCGGCTTCATGAGCGAATACGTTCTCCAGTGGGGAAAGAAGATTGCTGAAGAAGACATCAACAGCATCTGCGTCAAAGACGACATCGTTGAAGCGTACAACATCTACATCCAGCAAGTGCTGCGTCGTACGGCCTGGAACCGGGAGTGTGAGTCGTGGTACAAGAAGGGCCGCAAGGACGAATACCGAACCGGCATCACTGCGATCTACCCTGGAAGCATGATGCACTTCAAGTCAATGCTGGAGAAGATCAGGCCTGAGGACTTCGAGATCAAGTACCGTAGTAATAATCCGTTCAAGTTCTATGGGTGTGGGCTTACTGAGCTGGACTTGTCGTCAGATACGCCGGACCTCAGTCAGTACTTGAAAGATACGATGAAGCTGGAGAACGTCTTGTAACAGGTCGTCGGTGGTGTACTGTCGTCAATACAGAGATTCGTACGCGGCTTCTGGCCACGTTTGGAAGACTGCCGCAATTGTAGTGACTATGTCCTTCCGCCACAGTCATTGCCATTCGTACTATTGACTGCGATGGCCTATGCTGCTGTATTTGAGAATTTTCCCTCCCTCGCTTTCCTCATCGATCAGATCCCGACAGTCCAACAATCATCAAACTCACAAACCCACAACCCGACCAACACTGCAAACACCACAAACGCACCGACGTACTCAACAAGCAGAACAACATCTCGATCTTTCCCTCAGGACAATGCCACACGGATACCAAGGCGGATACGAAGGGCGGTGCCTCCCCTTCGGCGGTGCTGCGCTGTCCGGCCTATACCCTGAGATGACCGGCGCACGCTATGGTCATGGAGGTGTGTTCAGAACCTCAATCTTCTCAAGAAGTTGACTAATAGACACAGGTGCATACGGCGGCGGATATGGCGGAGGCTTCCAGAATCCCTTCAGTGGGTATCCTCGCTCCTATGTTGGTGTTCCTGGCTGATTTTTATGGTAGGCGGTATGCGCAACGGACTCCGCAACTTCTTTGGCGGCGGTGGTAGAAGCCATCATGGCGGACCCTTTGGCGGCAGCGGCGGCTATGGACTTGGTGGAGGACGCAGCCCTCGCCATGGTGTATACTACGGCAACGTATCGGCTCGGCCACAGAACCACTTCGATTGGTCGAACACCAATCTGAGGTACTGAAGCGATTGCGATGGGGACCTGACGACCGCTACTGCTATGACGGGAGTCTGTACGATGTAACGATTGTGGTTTGAACAAACTATACCTGTCCTGCTTGTTGACCTTTCACCAGGCCTGTGATCTACGTCTTTTCATGTGCCAACAAGCTCTCATTGGCCCAAACAGTGAACAGTGCCGCAGGGGAGAAAGCAACGGCTGTGCATTGCATGCCGCTGAACATATGTATCAAGTACCATTCCCGGATTACGGACTACTATCTGTTAGGTTGCCATGGACTACGGCATCCTGCCTCTGTATCATGTCAGATCTCCAATACCGTTAACTCCATCCAGTATGCGGCTGCTCGCGGACGTCTCATATAGAGACAGTCACTGCCTCTGACAATCACTTGGCTGTCGGTCGCTGTCGGTCCCTCACTGCCATACCATGGCGAGGTACAAAAGGTCAGCACTCTGTTGGCGCTGCTGCTCTTTCCATTAAACTCACCCTGCGAAACTACCAATCTCACAACCTTCATCAACACGATCGCTACCGCAACCGCAACGCACAGTATCAAAAACAGTAATTAACAGCCACACAACCACTCCGGACAATGTTCCAACATCGATCTTCTCGTCGAGATAGGCCAGCGCCCCCGTTCGGCGGAGGTGCACTTGGCGGCCTGTATACGCAAAGGGGGGCTGCCATGGATCCGAGAAGTATGTGCAACCCTGGAAATGATGGAGAGTGGATGTAGTTGACCATTTTTAGGGACCCATCGCGAACCTTCTTACGCGGCTGATCAGCGAGATGGCCGCGGTCCACCAGGGCCACGGAACATAGGCGGTGCAGCATATGCAGGCCTACATATGGGCAGAGGTGGTTCCATGGAACCTCGCAGTAAGACTCCTGGCGATGCCAATGGAGTAAAAGATGACTGACGATGTACCAGGGCAGCATCGCTCTTCAAGCGGGATGGATCCATTGGGCCGCTCATACCCTGGAGCCGGTTTCGACTACAGGGCATCTCGAGACCCGATCGGCTGTAACTTCGCCGGCGAGCGTCTTGCACCAAGGTCCTCTCGTGACAGTCTCTACGATGTCACGCCCTGAGCTTCAAGCCATAGCTCCTCGCGAACATTGATCGGAAGCGGAGGCCCATCACAATACTCAAGTCGCATTTCGCAGCGCACGCTAATTGGAGGCACTCCTTCTCCGGTGGCCGTTTCTATGGGAAGTAGCATGGACGGGGGCTCGTTCATGCGCAGGCTCGATGCCGCCGCTCGGCGGCAACAGATGGATAGGCGTGGGAGTGGAAGCACAGTGTCTAGCTTGCTTGGAAGCCATACGTCGGCTAGAGAGCGAGGCATGAGGATCAGTGGCAGCAGCTTCAGCCGCCGCAACGTCATTATGGTCCTTACCGGCTTGGGTCGGCGAACTACTGAGACACGAACAAGACATGCCATGCATGAACAGCATGGAGGGAAAGTCCTTGGTGTGTTGGCTTACTTGACACTGTGTTAGCATGACCCAGGTGGCGCATATTGCAATTTCCTGGGATGGAGGCAGAGTCTGTTGCTGTGTTAAAGGAGGAAGCGTGGAGTCTATGTAGCAATAGTAGTAAAAACGTAGGTAGTACAGTCACGAAGGGAAGGAAGTGTGTAAGCAGTCTGTCGGGTCCCTGCTCGTGCAGACCTGTGATCATCTTCACTGCCACCATGGAACGACACCTTTCGTTTCAGCGCGCTCGCGACTTTCTCCTGAATCACAACATCCATTCGGACGACGCCAGTGAGATCGCTGTACATCGCATTGTTGCACACATAGTTGCGAGCAATTCCAATAACAATGCAATCGTCTAGCAATTAGGCAATGCAGTGAGCTCCGCCAGTTCTGCATACCACGTTCAGCCGCCATCGACTCCATTGGCTAGATAGGTTGCATATCAGTCTATCAGCTCTTCTAAAAGCGGCAAATCGGCAGCACCTTGCATGCCATAGCGTTCTATCATTCTGGCCACCTACTCGCGCATGCAACCTCAAGCTACGACGGCGGACAGCTGTACTGGCTAGCGACCGCTGGGTGGTACGCAGATGTATATGAACGATGGCGGCCCTCCGTCAACACTCACGGGTTGAAAAGAGGCCAGAGGACCGGCACCTCTCGCTGAACTCCGACTCTTTTCCGGATCGTTATACTTGGATACACTGGGTGGAACAGCATCGCTTCCTTAT